>SCLH01000570.1:83507-107546 GCA_004367855.1 Oikopleura vanhoeffeni | reverse complement strand
TAATAATTAGTTGAAAAACAAAAAATTTATATCCCAAAAATTAATTTATTATTACAAAAAATTTTTTTTTATAAAGAAAAATTAATGATTAAAATAGAATTAATCATAATTAAAACAAGCATAACTTATAAAATATTTTAGCTAAATTGGGACACAGTTATCTTGGCAGCTTCAATTGCGGTACTAAAGGACCCAGCCATCAAATGGTCCTTACAGTCAATCAAGGAAGAACACGCAAAATGTCATATCTTCCTGGACAAAACTATTAAATTAGCAGTTTTAATGGCGTTAGAAATAATATCCGAAATAAAAGATAACAATGGCCTAAACTACCTCCATATGGAATTCATGACAGATATGGAACCATCTCAAATGAAAGGCATCCTTTCCAACCTGATTGAAAAACAGTTCAAAACAACGAATGAACTGAAAAATAATTTTGACAAATTAGCAAAGACAGTCGAATGGGATAAAGAAGAACTTGCAAATTTCATAATTTTGCATCCCAAAATGATAAAAAATCAATCATCAGACGCTAATATCATTTGGAAAGAAATGCGACACATGGTGGTTTTCTATCTCGAATCATTTATGAATGACCCCGTTGGCTGCGCAACAAAAAACGAGTTTTTTATGAATT
Source organism: Oikopleura vanhoeffeni (assembly GCA_004367855.1). Classification (NCBI taxonomy): domain Eukaryota; kingdom Metazoa; phylum Chordata; class Appendicularia; order Copelata; family Oikopleuridae; genus Oikopleura; species Oikopleura vanhoeffeni. The sequence goes on along the minus strand of SCLH01000570.1, from coordinate 106,906 downwards.
CTAGAGTGGCAGCGGAAATATTATCTACCACTCCACTTTTCCTAATGAATGAGGACATTAAAAAGGAAAATGTAGCTCCAAAATTCAGGGAAAATCTAGTTAAAGCAAACGAGAAATGGATAGAACTCAATTTAACCAGAACAGTCGCTTTCCGAGCAGAATTAACCCAAGAAAAAATTGACGCGCAATGTGGTAAAATAAACGAATTAGAAAAAATCTTCGACGGTTTTTTAACAACGCCAGCGGCCGATATAGAAATACTGGAACCTAGCGTTAAAAATTTCCACAACCTGCTTTTCCCAAACAATGCCAAAAGAATGCGCGAAGTGTTATCAAAATGTCGCAATGAAATAATTGGATTGTTATCGTATAAAAGAACAAATAGGGAGGTTCAAATAGACGGAGTTCGTTTAAATTCTGAAGTCTTGAAACAAATCCACATGGAAATCGAATCTCAGATTAAAACAACTGCACTCGAGGCGCTAAATACAACTATGTGGCGCAAATCTGAGATTCAAAAAATGAATGAATTCATGTCTAGAACGGTCGATATGGACGCTAAAAACTTGGTCATATTATATGATTTGGCTAAACCAAGAGGCTTTAAACACAAAATTAAAGTCCAAAATCCATATGGATATAATCAAGTGTGTGGTTATACGGAACGAAATGATGGGGTGAAAATAACGCAATGTAAAACCCTGATTCAGAGTGACAAATCTTTTTGCCAAATGCATCAGGCCATTGACGCAGCTATAGAACACGAAAATACCCAAAAAGGAGAATTCCCAATTATTTTCGGACAAGGCAAAGTAATGTATATTAAGCCAAAAGAAAGATGTAATTTGACACCAAAAATGACACCAGGCGAGAGCAACAGTGAATTAGAATCAATCGAAAATTTTAACACGCTATGGGCTGCAGAAATGGATATTATCCGCAGATCCCACATATATTTGGACAAAAACTGGGGTCAATTTAAACCATCAATAGTGACGGAAAAATCAGTCAATGAATTCAACGTAAAATTCAAAGAATGTACCGGAAATGTTTACGGCGAAATAATAAACATGATGATGCGGGTTAAAATGTTTTTCAATTTACCCGCAGAAAATAACGATATCCTACTGGAATGGACAAAAATTGAAGAATTCTTAGTCAAAATTATGGGTAACAACATAGCGCAAGGATATCTTAAACCACTGAAAGTCCAACGTTTTTGGCCACGAGCTTTGAAAACAGATAATACCCCAGATGGAATTGAAAACCTGAACAGAAACTCACCGCTGCTAAGACAGCAAAATCCGGTAGGATGTGGCAAATCACACCCATTGACAGCAGCGGCCACAAATCACGTGCAGAGTTTTGTAGGTGAAATTGGCGATATTAAAAAAGGAAAATTCACCATGGTAGTACTTATGGATCATTTCACCATGAGTCCGGAAGAACGTTTCAAAAATGGTAATGCAGATTCTTTCAGCCATAATGATGGTTTCATCCACAACCAATGCATATCGAAAATGCTGGCTATCAAAGAATTATGCCCTTACGGGAAAACGGAAGAAGTAGATTTTAATTACTGGGAATCTACATACAATGGCCAAAAGTTTTTTGAAAACCAGAATATTCCAGATGGAGATAGAAAAAGTTTTCTAGAAAACGTAATCGCTTTTATCGCTTTAAGAATAACTCGGTACGACTCCGAATTAAATCTCCAGAAAGCGTTAAATGGAGACCCAACGAAGGACAAGGACAGCTTGATCCAAGGGAAAGTTCTGGCAAAGGAAATGCGTGTCCTTGCGAAACTAGCCGAAGAACTCGAATTGTGTGGTACGAATGTCATAATCTACTTTTCGGGAAAAGTACAGCTGGGCCAGTTTATTCGAAGTTTTGACTTACTCAGAAAACCGGTCCCAAGTTATATGGACAACTGGTCGCTCGAAAAAATAATGACAGAGCCTTTAAAATATGAATGTTTAAACAATGTCGACCCTACCGAAAAAGAACAAATAGGAGCTCGCTTTGTAGCCCCAGTTATTATTTTCTCGCCGATAAGAAAAACAGGCCTTCCAGATGGAACTGAATGTGAATATATCCAAATCACAATACTAAAAAAGAACGCCGCCCAAAATGCCCACATTTGGGAAGGGCTGATCCACAAAAATAGATTAGGTGGAATCTCAACCATTTGGGACAATTTAGCCGTGGTAGGAAATTTGAAATGTTCTTTTGTACAAATGGAGGAAAGAAATATGACCCCAAAAGGCAGCTGGACTTTCGACAACGGGTTCAGGGCATCAGTCTCCGGGGCAATAATTAATCACAGACGGCGCTTTTACACAGCTGACGCTCTCTTGAAAAACGAAATGGGACTATCCTACGATACATACATCCGAATTCAGGTACCTATGGACCCAAATGGCAGTAGTAAAAACAACCAAAAAAATTGCCAAATAATCACGAAAAGACCAAAAATGCTGAATAATTTAATAAATCACGACGAAGATAAAATTAAAAAACCAGCTGTGGAAAATATGGTCGAATTTGCGGCAAAATTGTCATTCCAAATGGAAAATAGCGAATTTACCGAATTTTTTGGATCCTTACCATTCTGGTCGCTAGGGATGAATAACAAACTAAAGGACGTGGTTATTAAAAATTCAAAACGGAAAGAATATGCTAAAGAAGTTTGTTTCAAAAGACCAAATGGAAATATTCACCATATGGTCCCACAAGAAATCGCGGCTAGGACAGCAGCTGTTAGATTCGGGCGACTAACCACCTATGGCGCTCCCAGTAACCGATTACCTATAAAAGACTCATCCAAGGTCAACAAGGATATCTTACGAGTGGGATTGGGTACCCACAGTTGGGCGAATCATACGCAGAGCAAAATGAACAACCGGTGTATGATGGCCCAAAATATGATGACCGAAAATATAAAGAAAAAGCGAGGTAACTATATCCTTAAAGTCAAATAATAAAATCACTAGTTAAAACCTATTCCAATTGGAAAAAACGGTTAGGATATAACCAGTCTGACATATAAAAATATTTTCCAAAAAATTTGTAAAATACTATATAAAAGTGAATTAAAATTATATTAAAATAATTAACCCATAACATTAATGTTTAACACGTCAATATCACCTATGGAATTGGCCTATGAGCAATGATATGAAAAATAAAACAATTCTTTAGATAACGAAGAATTAGTTCAAGATAAACTCCAGATGGAACGAAAAATTCGAAAAATACGCCACCAAGTAGAACTTGAAGAAAAAATCGCCTACAATCATATGCAAAAATGGTTGGGAAAAGGATCGTCATATGTTCCCTTATGGATGAATGACAATAAAGCATTTAAAAGGGACTTGGCGAAAGTCAAAAATGGCGACCAATATATGACCGTATTGAAGAAGTATGGGCGACAATACATTCTCAACCCAATGCAATGTCGTTTTCTAATGGCCACAACAAACGAAAAAACTGAAAATATCGTAAAAATGGTCAAGGTAATAACAATCAAAATAAAATAAATTAAAATAATAAACACTTACAATATTGTATTATTAGTCTGGAAAATTATCAAATACAAAAAAACGCTTACTAAAATAGTTTAAGGAAAAGCATTAAAAATTTTAAATATTAAATATGTATTTAGACATAACAAATAAATAATTATTAAATGGCTAAAATTATAAGAAAAAAAGTAACAATTTAGTCTGAAATTAAATCTCAGTATTTAGATAATCACCGAATTTTGGACAGAGGCAACGTCCATAGAATACTTCCAAGTGGAAAAATGGAGTGATATGAAGATAGGGTCTATGCTACTTCATGGAGGGTTAAATGAATTACACCCAATCAATAAAAGCCTCAAAGGCAGCGATGAGATTATTGTAATCGACTAGCTGCCTGAACACTCCATATGGAAAAGATAATATATCAAACTGTAAAATTAAAAACATAAACTGTTCAAAAAACTCTCCTTTTTTTTCCCCCCTTTTGTTCTCCTCAGCCTACTGCCTTCAGCTATACTGTTCTAAAACTCACGGATAATGTTGTATAAATAAACAAGTATAATTTCTAGCAATAACCCAAAGTCTTGAATAATGGCAAAAAATTTTAATAAGCAATAAGAAAGCAGGAAACTTATAGCAAAATTAAAAGTGGTCGTAGTTAGCCGAAGTGAAAAATGTAGTAGACGTAATAATAAATAGTGCGATAATATACAAATACATTATACGGGTTAAAATAAAAAGGTTAAAAATACAGAAAAATTGTTTTTCAAAAATTCTAGATACCGTAAAAAATTGCTATCAGCCAAAAATTTTCGATTGTTAAAAACACCTGTTTTTGTGCCGTATAGACAATAAAGATCGAACCACCACAAGGACACAAAAATTAACCAATCAGAGGGCCAGAAATAAACTTTCTAGAACGACTATAAGGACTAAATAAAATTTTTAAACTTTCATTTCATTAATTGTCCTCGCTAAGGACAGACCAAGTTAGAGATAGGAGAATAAATTTTTAGACATTAAAACTTTTTATAAATTTTGCCGCAGCTATGCCACCAAAGAGAAAAGTTGAAGAGGTTTGCTAAACTGTTTTTAAATATTATATTTAAGTAATTAGTTAACCTGAGGGTTGCGTCTACAGTTTTTGTCTTTACAAGGTACGCAGTAGGGAAATTTATAAATTAATCACATAGGATAAAAACAATTTTCGTAAAAGTCCCATGAGAAAAAATTAGAATTAAAAAGAAAATATTTAAAACATAGTAAACTAGAATAATTTTATTAACCAAAATTCCATATGGAAATTATATTTACCAAAAAAATCAGAAACTTGATAATTAAGACTTAGGATAAAATACAAATTAAAACATAAATACCAGAATTATAATAAAAATTCCATATGGAGAAAATTATGAACAAATTGCTAAAAATTTTTTCATTTAAGTCGAAGGCCAAAAAAGCTAAAAATGACAAGCAATCAAAAATAGAACGGGAAGCATTCTCGGAGATTTTTGGGGACGACCATGAGATTTATGACAAAAATCTCGGATCGCCAAATTGTAGAAATATTACNGGATAGATCTTTCTAATCTATGTTTCGTAATGGTGTTATCTTTATTGGTTCAGCCGTACGAAGCCTTGCAAATTCCAAAAATAACTTACTTCACCCCCTTAAATCCAGCCCTTCCTCCTAAAAATGTTCGACCTTCATTATTGTTCGATTCCTTATTGTGTACACTTTCAGGCCGTCAGTATATAATGGGCAAAAGCCAATAATACTTAATGATCTTAAAATATTTTTGAGTACTTAATGATTAAGTACTCAAAAATAATTTAAGTTCATAAAGTATTACTGTACTTTTGCACACATAATGTACTAGACCAAACTAGAAAATAACAATCTTCCTCCTGAAGGGATATTCTTATTTAAATTAAGCATTATGTTGTTGCAAAAAATATTGAAGATATGAGAAAATAACGACAGTGCTACTGGTTTACTATGTCACATAGACTCTTTGTCTATAAATTATATGTTTAAAATTAGTTTATTATAGACTATAATAAACTCATTTTAAACATAAACGATTTACCTTTCCTTTTATTGGCACAGTTATTTCAGCAATTGATCTCAGTGAATATTCAATAATTGTTTCATTTTCACTTGATAATAGTTTTTTTAATATTTCCAATCCTTCATTTTTCAAAGCTTTTTCGGCGCCCAAAACGAGACATTTTTGAAATATTTGAATGATCCAAGAACTAACAATTTCTTCCTCAGTTTCGAGTAATTTTATAAAAACCGGAATTAACTTTTACATGGATTTAAAATCACAAAAATAATTACAGTCCTCGATCCTTAACTGGTACAAATACCAAGTCGGTATTACCGACCCAAAAAAGTGTACAATGCCATGGAATTTGTACCAGTTAGGGAACGTCCCTATACTATTGCTTAGAAAGCTACATTTTAAATCAAACAATTTGCTTTATGATTTTTTTGCAAAAAAGTATTAATTGAAATTTGCTTTGTTTCAATCTTGTTTCGAATTAATTAGACAAAAATTTTTTGATAGGATTTTTATTTTGCCGACGCATTACCTTTTTATATTTATTTAAAAAATATTATCTAGTGCTACATCTAGAATTTTACTCAAGAATAGAAAAATCAAATGTGCTTTCAACTTGTACCTTTTTGGTATTTTAAAAACCATAATAATTTGACGCGTTCTATGAAATCAAATAAAAAAGTAAGTTTTGTAATTTATTTTTTGCAATTTTGCTCTTTTGAGGCTTTTATAAATACAAGCAGAAGTTTTAAAATATTTTCAAAAATTTGTTTCAGTTAGAGAGTTTGTCCCTATCAGAGGTGCACCAGTTAGGGAGCGAGGACTGTAAAATAAAACTTGAAATAAAATTGATTTTAATTTTTAAAATTTCAATTATTGATATTTTAAACCCTTCATTTAGATTTATCATTTCATTTATTCCTACAACAAGATCAGAGAGATAATATAGTGCCGTATGTATATTTATTCGAGTTTCGATATTTTTATCTTAAAATAAAAAAAGATTAAAATCAGAAAATTGATTGACTCAATTTGACTTACCATTGAAAAGATCTGCCATTGCTGGAATGAATTTGAGACTTCCTTGTCTCCCTATATTATGTTTGCACAAGACACAAAATATTTCAGTGGCCGCATTTCGACAGAAATCATCTGTGTCTGATAACATATCTCCGAGAGCATCCAATAATCCAACCTAAAAAGCTATAGTAAAATAAATTCAAAAACCGAAATTTTTTAAAAATGCTGTAAATAACTCGAATATTAAGGTTCTGTATCTTTAATTCTTGTAAATCGAAATTTCTTACTCAGTTGAACTGAGTCAGTACTGGCAATATCCTTTTCCCAACGAAACTTCATCTGAAAAACGTTTACTATCTCTATAGCGCGTGTTCGAATACCACTAATGTTGTCTTACTGATTATCTTGAGTATGATTATAGGCAAGGGTGCTTGATATTGGGACCGCTAAATTTGATCGGTGTGTAATCACTCAAGCAATCACTAAGACAATCACTTATACAACATCAGTGGGATTCGAACACGCGCTATAGAGATAGTAATCGTTTTTGAGATGGAGTTTCGGTGGGAAAATGATATATTGTACTATAAAGTGAGTGACAGGAATAGGAAACACGAGCTTACGCAAAAGTGTTGCCTTGTGGAATAATTGCCCAACCTGTATAAGCTCAAAAGTGTTGCATATTCGGAACATGATATTCCCCTTTCACACTATCCGGAATATCCCGGCCCTGTATAGCAAACGTAGTGTGTTTTTAGTAGTAAGGCCGGGATATTCCGGATAGTGTGATATATCATATATCCCTTTGAGACTCGACAAGAGATTGGAAGTCTCGCGAGTCTATTTGTTTTCTTCAATTTCGATAGGGCTCGACTCGCGATAAATTCAAACTCTTGTCGAGTCTAAAATGGATATATTGCCCTTCGAAGTAACGCTTTGTCATTTGAAGTGACAATTTTATGGAATCAACGATTTTTTCAAATTTCACTCTATTGCGTATTTGAAGTAGCGACTTGAATTTGAATCACGTCAATTATAAAGGTCAAACGCGAACATAAATATGTAGGACCGGATACAATTCTGACTAACTAACCGGGGTCCCTATTTTCGGTTAACTACTAAGTTCGCACGTCCCGCTCTACTCTATATCTACCTCACTAGGGGCGCTACAGGTGTGGTAGGGCTAGAGCTGCAAATGATTAAGAGGCCAGTACTTTGTAATATACAATATGCGTAATATACAGTTTATTATACTCTTTGTTTTAAAATATATTTTATAAAATANAAACTTTTTATAAATTTTGCCGCAGCTATGCCACCAAAGAGAAAAGTTGAAGAGGTTTGCTAAACTGTTTTTAAATATTATATTTAAGTAATTAGTTAACCTGAGGGTTGCGTCTACAGTTTTTGTCTTTACAAGGTACGCAGTAGGGAAATTTATAAATTAATCACATAGGATAAAAACAATTTTCGTAAAAGTCCCATGAGAAAAAATTAGAATTAAAAAGAAAATATTTAAAACATAGTAAACTAGAATAATTTTATTAACCAAAATTCCATATGGAAATTATATTTACCAAAAAAATCAGAAACTTGATAATTAAGACTTAGGATAAAATACAAATTAAAACATAAATACCAGAATTATAATAAAAATTCCATATGGAGAAAATTATGAACAAATTGCTAAAAATTTTTTCATTTAAGTCGAAGGCCAAAAAAGCTAAAAATGACAAGCAATCAAAAATAGAACGGGAAGCATTCTCGGAGATTTTTGGGGACGACCATGAGATTTATGACAAAAATCTCGGATCGCCAAATTGTAGAAATATTACGCCCGCGGCATCTCCAGGGCATAATGAGGATAATGATTCCATACCTTCTCCAGAAATTGAGGAAGAGTTTAATACACTACAAGTGGTTGAAAGTGAGGAAGAATCCTTAGATACAAAGGTATATAAATAAAATGACACCATGTTAACATTTAAAACACAAGTTCCAAATGGAAAAAAGGGTCATAACAAAACGTTATATCCTAAAATGTTTTTTCAGAATCCCTGGGAGGACACCTTTATGGGTAAAATGGCTGTAATCCAATCAAATCAACGTGAATATAAGTCCAGCGTTACCTGGACTATGTTCATAAATGATTTTCGATGCTCACAAGAGTACCTTATTAAGGACACATTAAAAAATTTCTTGTTATCACGAGGGTTAATTGAACAAGCCGAGCAAATCGATTTGGAAACCAGACTGGATTATGGGGACACTAAAATCATGTCCTTATTAGGACAGCAGGAGCAATCCGTAACGGAGCAAAAATTGCTTGAGAAATTTGACGCAAAAATTGCAGAATTCTCGCTAATGACCCAAGTACGGGAATTAAAAGCGGCAAAGGAGTCCGAAAAAATCATGGACTCAAAACTTGTACATTTACATCAATCCTTAAAAGGGGAGATCAAAATTGCGGGTGAAAATGGTAGACAAAGCGGTGTCCTTAAAGATGAGGTGATCAGACTCATTAGGGAAGCCAGAACAGTTTTTGCCGAGGATTCAAGAAAAATTTTCGCCGATCACTTTCCAAATGGATTTGACCCGTCACTACATTCAATTGTACAAAAAAAGGGTAACTTGACTGATATTGAAATTCAAAAAGGCCGAGCTGCAATTTTACGATATAGTTCACAAAATGTAATTTGCGTATTGACCCAAATTTGCCAATATGGTAGCCCAAGTGGAATACTTTCAGTAGAATTAGAAAGTAAATTTCTAAAATACTTTTTGACACCACTTGTTCACGCGTCACAAGTTGGTAGATATTCACAACATTTACAAATGACCTGCATACAGGTTGCCTGGGCAAACCTAATGAGCTATTTAGTAAACCCAGGAAATATGTCAATAGGGGGCATAACCTCCAATTGTAAAATAATTTTTTGGGGATTATACGATATAGGAGCAGAAGATTTTGTTATTACAGACAAGATTAAAAATCTTTGTTTATTAATTTCGGTAGCTAACTCAGAACAATTAAGTAACCTTAATGTTATTCAAGATATCCAAGATTTAGTCCCAGAAAATTTAAATGAAAATTGGTCTTTTAAACCAATATCAAATCTGAATCATATGGGAAAGACCCTGAAATCATGGGGATATCAAAAACTTGCTAGACAAAATAATCGCACTTATATTGACCTAGGATTAGAAGGCGACCTCTTAAGCAGCCAAAAATCTAGGCAATGTTTCCCGCTTCCATATGGAAATGATGTAAATAAAACATCAAAAAAATACAGCGAACAAATACAAAAAAGTCCAAATAAAGGCAGCTCGGGATTTTTTAATTCCAACATTAATGATTTTTATTAGAATCAACGAGTCAAGAATATCTGCCCAGAAAAACGAGAGATAATAGTTCACCATTACTTTTCCACCAAAGTTCCTCGGGGTCACTTAGCTCTCATAATAGTGGTATACCCTCAGCTAGTACACCGGTTAAAACTCAAGAAAATTTAACCTTCAGTATTAGCGACCTTTTCGATAAGGTTAAGGAAGAGAAAAATACCACAAAGAAGGATACTTCCGTTACGGAAAGTTTAACCGATTTTCTTAAATGGACTTCTACTTTGAAAACCAAGAATAGAAAATAGAAAAAATTAAGCTGACCACAAATATTGCGAATTAAGTTTCCCCGAAAAACTTATCACTGCCATATTAAAAAAGTGACAAAATATTTACAAGAAAATAACTGTATTTATTATGTTTAGATCCTCCATATGGAAATTAATCATTTCAGCTTCGAAAAACTCTTAGAAGTTTGTACGACCATCGGGGGTTTAAAAGAGTCAATCGAGGACCTTAAAAAAGTACAAGAAACCATGAACCATAAAATGATTGTCCTGACAAAACGAGTCAACAAGTACGATTCCAAGTAAGTTTTCAAAAAACTGATTTTTAAAAATTTTTAAAATAAAGTTCTATTAGGACAACTAACAGACAAAAATGGGGACAGAGTCAGATGACCACAGTCGGACGTAATAATAGGTAAACTCTATAATTAATAATTGAAACATTAAACAACTGGTCTCTTTAACAAATAAAAAATTTAACAATATAATTTAGTAATTACAATAAAAACTGGAATCGAGAACCTCCCACGCACTATAATTATGTGGCCAGTGCCAACAATAAAATGATGGCAACCATCAAAAAAGACGTTAAGGCGCTGGAGCGTACTTTTGCAAAATTAAAGAGCGCAGGTGGTCAGAAAACCAGAGAAAAGACTGTAAAGGTTAACCCAACAGACAAGGCAAACCTGACCCTCGTACCAGAACTCCATATGGAATAAATTCAGTGATCCTATTAAAACAAGTGTACTGTATGAAACCATACCTGTTGCCATACAAAATGCCTGTAAAATTAACATCCTGAATAACACAAAAAATTAATTTTTTTTTTTAAATTTTTAGACTGATAATTATTACGCAGCTATGGTCGTACAGCGCGAGTCGGTAGATAATTGGCAGAGCCAGGAACAACGACCTTTCCCGAGAGCTTGGGACTATGAAACTAATCCAAGACCACGCCAACCGGAATACCGTAATAGGCATGAAATAATCGATAGGCACGAAACCGTACCTGACCCTTGGTGTTCTAGAGAATTTGTAAGACATTCAGATATCCCTAATAGAAGAAACTTCCTAGAAAAACTTCAGATAATGGAGTCCTGGGGACGTTTTCTCGGAGTAAACGCAAAGCACATGATTGCGATTAGGGATCACTCGAATGCTTTTACAAAGCTTTTAGAACACACAGGGCCAGTCATACCAATTTTTGAAATAATAAACTATGCCAATTACATAGGTAAAAATTGGCCGTCAAAAATTCCACGTGGAAATAATGATGTTAAAATGACCCCGGTAGGCGAGGGGTCTGATGACATCATAAAAATTTATGGTATGATTCTAGATGAAGATTTATCAGCTGCGGAGCAGATGGTAGGTCTCCAAAAATGGGCCACTAGGCGATCAAAATTTAAAACCTTAACAAAATTAGCGGTTATAATTAATGTTTTGGCTAGAGAAATGGGTCCCCCAGCTTTTGGGATCTTTAAGCTCATGCAAATAAAGATAGATAGAATTCTATCTATAAGAGAATATACACTCGGCGAGGGTCAAATTGTAAATGACTACTCGACCAGTTTTTACGAGTGGATCGGTGAGCTCTATTTTCAAGAGCCATTATATAAAAAAATTAACGGTCATGTGATCGAAAAATCCGAACGTAAAGTTTTTATTTCCGAACAGGAATATGATGACCTAGTGGCGTTACGAATCCGTATGGATCTAGATCGCCCAGACGATGCTAGCGAACCATCGACTGATTCATCTAGCTCATCTGGTTCCGAGGCACAAGCACCAGGGGACGCCCCAAGGGTCCCTATACCACAGTTTATCCTAAGCTCAGAAGGGTCAAGTTCCGGCTGCTGGTCGGATGAAAATATGATGGATGATTAAAAAAGTACATTTAAAAAATTAAAATACATTTTATCAAGAAATTTTAGAAAAAATGTAATCACTCCATCTGGAAAAAAATACTTCATTCATATTCAAATAAAATATTAAAAATGTTAGAAATACTGTTATGTGTTAAATTATTAGCAAGTTTTATTAAAAATTGCAATCAAATATATTATAAAATTAAACAAATTTGTGTTAATTTAGACTTCCATATGGAAAAATTGCAACTTATGAGTTCGTTCCAAAAAATACGCGACCTGGTAACAGAACTCTTTGTTGAAAATCTACGAACGTGGGCAGGTCAGGAACTCGTAATCGGCAACTTAGAAAAATCTCTAAAAATTATGCAAATAGCGAATGATTTGAACACAAAACGGAAAAGTCTGAAGAAATCAATAAGCTTACTTCAACCATACATACCAAAAAATCAGTTAAGAAGACTTAAAAAATCTTATAATTCGTGGAGAAAATACGAAAACATAAATTATAAAAAACTTGAGAATTCACAAAAAACATGACATATTACTTTCCAAATGGATATTAATTACCAATATAATCCTATTAAATTTAGTTCAAAAAACTTAATGAAATTTTTAAAACCTTTAGAATGAAAAAATGGACATGGCAACAAGTTGATAAAACAGTTGAGGAAGCTGTTAGAAAAGGTTTAATACATCATAAAACTTTCAATAATACGCCCAAAGCGGAAATTAGGGCAATAACATTTATGGGTAAAGAAATAAAAAATCCCAGAAAATACCATGAATGGAGCAAATATAGTTTCGAATTATTAGATAGGTTTGAGGACGTTTTTCTAGGAAAAGAAACCCCAAATTGGGATAACCTTTTTTTTAGGAACGAAGAAGACTTTAAGTCCGGAACGTTCGGGGTTTTTCCAAAAATATGGATTATCATGATAAATAGTTTACCTAATAACCAAACAAAATACATAGCATACAACCACGTGATTAACGGGATTTCAATATTAGATAACCAAAAAAATATTGACGTTAAAAACGCAAAAACTTACATAAGGGGAAAAACAAAATTTAAAATATGCACAAAAAGAGTACCACATGTCCAAAATATTAAAATGTATGAAAAAATGCATACCAAAGGTAAAAACTTCCAAATGGAAATATCTGGAAATTATAGAGATAGATTCGGCTACTATCCAGTAGTGGTCAAAAAACAAGAAGGGGCACTAGTTAAAAAGCCTTTTTATCAACCAAATTCGGAACACCTCCTAGATAATCCACAAATTATAACGGATCAAATAATTAAATGGATCTCTAGTGGGGCTATGGAACTAGTAGGCCCATATCATATAGTAAAATCAATTATCCGCACCAGTATGGTGCTCGTATATAACGAAAATTCCGACAAATATCGCACGTGCTTCGATGGCGGGTGTTATAAACTAACAGAGGAATTTTCAGTCCCATGTTATTTAGACACCGTCACGGATGCCTTACTTTTTTTAGAAAAAAATGACTACATGACGAAGTTCGACGATGCGTCGGGCTTTCTTCAAGCTTTTTTAGACCCTCAGTCATCGGATTTGACCCACATTAGATGGGGTCAATATATTTTTAGATATTTTGGGGCGGCCTTCGGAATACCAAGAATTCCAGGAGATTTTCAACTTCTGAATTCTTGCGTAGTAAGTTTTTTTGCGATCACACGGTATTCCAATAGGGCTTTATTTGGATGACCGTTTAGTGATTGAAAAAAATATGTCCCAAATGGAAATTTTAGAAATTAAAAATGGAGATAGAGCACCAAAAAATGCATTTTTGACTACAATGTTAATAATAGCGTGTGGAGGTTTTATTTCGAGAAAAAAATCTACCCCAAAGTGTACACAAATAATTGAATATTTAGGCTTTACGATAAATACAATTAACGAGACAGTATCGATACCAAAAATTAAATGGGAAAAGTTCCAGGTGGAATTAAACGATATTATTACATCAGATATTATACCTTTTAAAAAGTTAGAAAAATTAAGGGGCAAGATGTGCTCCTTCGCTATTATAGTACAGAACCTAAAATTATATATAAGACGGGTAACCGAATACCTAACTATAGCTGAACAAAATGAGCTACCATTTATTAAAATTGATAATAGGCTAAGAGAAGACCTACAATTTTGGACAAGTAATAATATAAAACATATCCGCACTGTAAGGCCATGGGTCGAAAAACAGTCAATTTTGGTCGATAGCAATATATACCGAATTTGGACAGATGCTAGTGATATAGCCGGGGGATATGTAGATTATGATGGCCACGAGCGCACGATATATTTCAATAAAATTGAAATGGCTTTAGGAATTGTTATGAAAGAGGCGTTAGCTATTTTGAGATATTTAGAATTTAATTCTAAAAAAATGCAGAATAAAAGAATTCTTTTTTATTGTGACAATGAGGGAGTAGTACACAGCTTTTACCACGGAAGTAAAAATTCCACCTTAAATGATATTTTGAGAGCAATAAATATAATTGCTATAAATTGCAATATGGTATTAGCCATTTTTTGGGTTAGCACGGATATACAAAAAGCAGATAAAGCCTCGCGCACAATAGACTTTAAAGAAGAAATTTTAAGTGATGAGGCGTATAAATTCATTTCAAGTATTTTAACACCTAATATTGATTGTATGGCTACAGGAGCAAATACAAAGTGCATAAGATACATTTCTAGATTCCATGAGGATATGGCTATAGATAAAAATTTCTTTACGTATACTCCAGATGGAAAAGACATCTTATATTGTTTCCCACCGAAATCAGTAGCTGATGTAACAGCATGTCATCTATTCAAATTAAAAAACAAGTTTATATTAATATTTCATGCTATGGCAGAAATGCCTTTTTTTGTAAGTTACAGGCCCAAAAATTCATTACTAATTAGATTGGACGATAAATATGACCCAGTGTCATTAGTACCATGTAAAAAACGAGATAAAAAATATAATTGGTACACACCAAATATAAAAATGAAATCACTTTTTGCAATCATCCATTTGGAAATATGAAATGGAAAAAAATAATAACCATAATAATTTTAATATAAATTATAAAAGAAATTAAATTAAAAAGTAATAAAATCGAAAATAATAATCTAAACTACCATCATGGTTGTAATATCAGTATCCCGCTAAAAAATCTTATTTTGTATAAATCCCTTTTTTAAGGGATTACCAATTAGTAACAATCTTTAATCAAACTCTTTTAAAAGCTCAAATATTTAAAATCATCCACATGGAACTTTTAATATCTATGAATATATTATTAGAATGTTTGATCGGCCTATTTCCCAATTTCTGGATTTGTCACTATTCCCAGAAGAATTAATGGAACTAAAGGGAGAAGCCTTCGTACTGAGAGACTCTAGACTCCCAAAAGTCGTTGCTCCAAATGGAATGAGGATTGATATGGCAGCCCTAACACTAAAGGGCGCCAAAGACAAAAAACTATTTAGAAAAACACTTAACACTATTAAAATAGGAGTAGAATTTTTAAATGTAATAGTTAAACGTGATGATTTTGGGTCAGTAGAAATGAAAGGAGCCTTAACAATCCTGGTAGTAGGGTTAGAATCAACGGAGGGAAATAAATTAATTTTTGATTTTGAAAATTTAACCTTAGAAAAAATGCGAAATATTAAAATGTGTATCACAAGAAGCACAAAACATAAAACATGGTATAAATTATACCATGCATTAAACATATTGAGAGCGGAATACCCAAAACTAGAAATAGAAACAACTAACGTTATGGAAAAAATCCACCAATTATTAATCGGTACAAATGTAGGACCCCTAAACATTAAAAATTGGACCAAAATCATGACGACTAAACCTTTTACTCTGTAATGAAAATAATTTATGATATAAAAACAAGACAAATTAAGTTAAAATTAACTAATTATATCGTTATTTTAGAATGAAAAAAATAGATGTCTTGGCATATTACTTTTCACGGTTTAGTCTAATCGAAATCGGAATAATCGAGGCAATAATGAATACAGAATTTCCAGGAAAAATTAAAAATGTGGATATAACGATTATGGAAAATAGAAAAAATTTGATAAAATTATTAAAAAATTCCAACAAATTAGATCATCAGGATATACATAAACTGCTAAATTAAAAAATTTTTTATTCTAAAGATCGTGAAAGCTCCATATGGAATAATATTTTTATATTTTTTAGACGAAAACGGTGAAATGTCGGAAAACCTACGATATCAATTAGAACGGGAAAGTTATAACCAATACAATCCCAACGCGGCTTTCAAAAAACATTCTATTGATAATCAATACTTGATACCTACGAATAAGGAAACCTTTGAGGAAAGTTTGAGGGAACTTGAATCAGGTTCAGCATGTTCAAGGTATAGTAGCTATGTCTCGGATATTAAAATAATTAGGAAAGATTTAAATGAGGCCCAACAAAAGTTCTTAATTACGCGTGAAAACGAATTAAGAGCTGAGGAGGGTCGCACTGAATATCATAGGTTAATCAGGCGACGTGAGGATGGTTTAACCTGTACGGCCGCTGAAAATGACCTTTTGAATCAGTCCACTAAGGAGTCAATGGAAAAATACCTAAGTGAATTCAAGATTCACCGTGAAAAAGCCCAGCAGGAAAAAACTCGCCTAGCAGATTTAGTGGACAGTATGGAAACTAAAGCTGCAAATTTGCGCACAAAACATGGGGCTAGTCTCATTTATGAGGACGAAAACGGCCGATATAAACGAAAGTTTACATCAGCCGCAGCAGGGGTTTTACAACCCAATAAGCGTAGCCAGGAAGACGTAGCCTTAACACTTGTAAGTCGATTTACTACCGACAAACTTTTAAAACTTGACTTTGACAAGGGCTTAACCCTTGTTAAGGAATACAGAGATACATGGGAGGTACACCATGATATGCATAGCCTTTTTTCTATGATAGTCTCCAACATGGAAAGTAGCCGAAATACAATAGATAGGCTAGGAATGGCCAAAATGGTATATGAGGGCTTAAATAGGGAGCGCCAAATAGACTTTAGTCGAACCATTACCGTTTTAATGGCGGTTAATGAAAACGCTAAAGAAATGCGTAAACCCGCCTTAAAATTTAAGCGCGAAAAAGAAGATACCCTAAAAAAGGCAAAAGAGGCCAAAAATAAACCAAAACAAAAAGACAGTAGAGATTTTGTTAATAAAAATCGAGGTCGTGGTCGAGGCCGAGGCCGAGGTCACCGGGGCGGTAAAAGACGATATGAAAATAGTTATCGAGAATACCGCCCAGAAAGAGAAAATAATCCCCAAAATGATTCAGCTATACAGCCACCAGTCGAAAAACAACATAGTAATAATGATACTTTTCGAGGACGGGGCAGAGGGGGTTATAGAGGCTCAAAAGGGGGACGATATTAAAATTATATTAATATCATACCAAAATCCATATGGAATATTAATGCCTATAAAAAACATTAAATTTCTTATAAATTTCCAACCAATTAAAAAACTACTTAAAAATTCCACATGGAAAAACCATAGTTTAACATAATAGAAAGAGAAAATATAAACTGCATACTGTTAATAAAAAATTAAATGGAATATATAATAATATTACATGTATTTAGAATGAATGATATAGTATTTGCCCAGGCAAGACACATGCTGCTGGTCATAATAGGAAACTGCGTGAGAAAACACAAAGATTTTGAAATCACAAAATTATTAAAGATATTAAAGAAAAGCGCGTAAGTCACATTTAAAAAAATTAATTTGTAAAATAAAAACCTTTGTTTCGCAATATTTATAGCCAAAAAATACTAAAACATTGTATCATTCAGACCCAAAAATTACAAAAAGATAGTATCAATAACAATTAGAGACGAGAGAAATTGGCTAACAAGAGAGATGTGGTTCATTAATATAATAGAGAAATTATCAAAAGATAAACGTGAATTTAATGATATTCTTGGTTTATAAAACATTATTTATCCTTCCATATGGAACCCTACATAATGAAAAATTATACTAAAATTAATTTCAAAAATTATCAAATAATTAACGTTTAGAATGAGTAATAAATTGCTCTTAGACAGCGGAATCGAAAATGCAGCAAAAATAGCTGAAAAATTTATGCGCGATTATAAAATAGAAAAATTTACCATAGAATTAGCGCTTACTTGCTTTAAAAAATGGGTTAAGTATAAATCAATTAGAAAAGAAATAAAACCCTACTTATTAGACAATATGTCATATTGGTTTCAAAACACAATTAAATCAACAGAATTAAAAAATTTCGACTTTAACGTTTTTCGGTCAAAACTAAGAAAACTCACTAATAAATTGGCAAAGAAAATGTATAAAAATAAATTACATATTACAAAAAGGGCCGAGATATTTAGTATGAACGAAATAGAGGAAATATATAAAGAGTTATGGAGCGGAAATGCTTTAAATAAAGCATCCGCAGTTATACTTATGTTGACTTTCATGTCAGCCTGCAGAGTAGGCGACCTAAAAAACGTATACTGGGCAGATACATACGTAAATACAAATGAGGATGGGGTATTTGTAATAATGCCCATGAGATCATCAAAAACTAACCCAAGATCCCTCAGGAAAGAATTTATAACCATTAAAGTAAGCGATAACTCCAGATGGAACATTTTAAATATACTAAATAATTATTTTGAGTTTCTAACAGAAAATAATCTATTTAGAAAACAAATTTTTCCAAACCAGCCAACAAAAAATTATTGCTATTATTTCGAAAAAGCAAGAAAAAATTTGGGTTACAATAAAAAGTTGAGTGGCCACTCAGGTCGAAATTCTGCTATTAAGAGACTATTATTAGCAAAAGTCTCGACAGAGCATATATGTGTCCAATTAAAATGGAAACGAAATAGTGAGATGGTTTTTCGTTATAGAGACGTTTTAATGGAAACCACAAAAATAGGGGCACCATATGCACTCGAAACATTTGATAAAGAAAATAATTTTAAGTTTTGAGTAAAATCCAGATGGAAAATCATGAAATTATATGATATAAAATAATAATAACATTCTATTCATTACATTATAAAAAATTTTAGAATGAAACCAGTAAAACGAAATCGGAAAATTATGCAACAGCGACAAAATGTTTTGAGGTATAATCAAAAATATTATTACCACATAGCAAATCAAATATTCAGGAATATTCGACTCGAAACAGAAGCGGAAAAACACACCTTGTTCCAAATAATACAAGATTTGGATCATTATGCGAAACTTCACATCGGGGACACAAGCCCAAATTTCTTAAGAGAAAAAATACGTTTCCTGCATAAAGCATTAAAACCAGGCAAAGTAAAGAGTACAGTCAGAGGGATACTAACTTATTTTACTAGATGGGATAAATGCAAAATTTGGGCAAAACTGATAGACATTTTAAATTTTGTATCAAGAGAGATTTTCGATAGGACAGACCTAAATACAGAACCATTTATTAAAATCGATAGAATCCTAGGCCCAATAGACATACTACCATTTCACGAGAAAGGAGTTAAAATGCTAGAAATAAAGCAAGAATAAAAATATTTTCCATATGGAGTAAAAAATTAAAAACTTATTTAAAAATACAATAAAAAATTATGTTTAGCCATTTTATCAGCCAAAATTTAAAATAATTTAGAATGACCGATTACGAAGGTATAAGAACAATATCACGTAATGAGCGTCTCAGTAAATGCTTACAGACAGCCATGACTCATACAATTATGAGAGAGTTTGTCGAAAACGACAATCAAAATCCAGGTGGAAACAAATTCAAAAATATTCAAAAAGCGATAAACGAAATACATGATAACATGAAGTTTCCATATGGAAGAATAGAAATGGCCAGGAAAAACCTAGAACGAGATCACGTGACTAACATGTACTACGCGATTAAAGAACTAGAGATAATACCCGGAATTATAGAGAATGAAGATTATGTAGATAGAACAATTATTCTAAATACAAAATTCCAAATAGAGTGGAAAAAAGTTAATATCGAAATAAACGAATTTTTAAATGAAATTAAAACATATGCAATAAATCCGGAAACAAAATTAACCTCTAGTTCTTTAAAACGCTGTATTAAAAATAAAGGTTTAAAGTACATCATGGAAAATGCAAAAAGATGTTTGTTCAACTTAAAGCAAACATGGCAATATGTATGGCAGAATTTTAATGAAATTTCAGAATGTCTTAAAACTCTAGGTAAGAATAAAATAAACTAAAATACCTATTAACTAACAAAATAAGGATATAAATTATAATAAATGTTTGAAAATCATAATATATATTATTCAGACGCTGAAAATAATAATTTTACCTTGTCGAAAAATAAACCGAATATGAGCGGTGATTGGCTTACGCTTTCCACCTCAAGCAATGGAACAATCCGGCTTTGGCATCACATATATGACGAAATATGGAAAGCGCAGCCTAGATTGAATAAACTAAAATGGCAAAAGGTACTCCAGATGGAATCAAAAAATGGCACGAAATGGTTTCTAACTATACAAAAACAAACCAGATCTAAAAAACTTCAAAAAATAGCAGAAGAGGGACTAGAGTGCTACATAGAGAACTTATCAATTTCCACCACTTACTGAGTATAAATAACAAATAAATAAAAATTAAAAAACAAACCACGAGTAATAAATGCATAATAGGCTGATAATTGGCTAATGAATGGCTACTGTTAAAGGTAATCAGCCTAAGTAGCCTCCTACTACAATAACCCCTAGCTACAGACACGCAGTCTATTAGATCCAGAAATAAGAAATGGACTTTAGGGTATGAATGAAGAATTCACGAAACAAAGTTGAGAGTTTCGGAATACACACAAAAAAGTAAATTCTCTAGATTTCGTGCCCTTGAGAGTATTAACAACATTAGTTGCCAGTAGGGAAAAAAGTATTTCGCGACTAAGTCGCAAAATTACTAATAAAACACAAACCACCGAGATTTAAAATTTTACTGAATTTATTCAGTATTCCATATGGAAAATTTTGAGAACCCACTCCAGATCAGTTAAAACACCAAAATACATTAAAGAAAAACTGATCTCCCCACCCTAAAAACACATAGAACTACAATATAAATACCCTAGAGTCCAACAACTAGCTATTAGATCCAGAAATAAGAAATGGACTTTAGGGTATTAAAAACGACCCCATAAATAATGCCATAGAATTCCAATTCATAACCTTTATTTTTTTTCGATATATAATAAACTGTATTTTTATAAAATTTTGAGATTTGAAAACTATATATCCTTTTCCCAACCTAAGTCCATCTTGAAAATGCTTACTATCTCTATAGCGCGAGTTCGAATCCCACTAATATTGTCTGAGTGATTGTCCTGAGTATGATTATAGGCATAGGTGCTTGATATTGGGACCGCCAAAATTGATCGCTGTGTAATCACACAAACAATCACTAATACAACATTGATGGGATTCGAACACGCGCTGTAGAGATAGTAAGCATTTTTAGGTTGGGAAAANAAAAAGTTTAATAAATCGCCTATGTTGTCAAAAGTAGACTCAAACGAAGCGCCTGTCTAAGGAGATTGCTTAATTGGCGATATGAAAATTTCACTTAGGAATAGCTGTACAACTTTCACTTAGCATTTGCTGTAAAAAATAAGGTCAGAAAAAAATTAGGAAAAAATCTTTCGTTACAACCTATTTTCCCCGCAAAACCCTTTTTTCTTAGATTTTTAGTCTAAGAAAAAGAGACTTTTGTGTGTTTTTTTGCAAAAATAGTACTGTTTTTTCAAAAATTACTTGAATCACCTTTTGAAAAAAGTGGGGAGGTTTTTTAGAAGCTTTTAAGACTTTTTTTCCATTACACCAAAGCCCAAAAACAATCACGTGACGTTCAAATTAAGAAATAAGGGTTTGGTCGAAGTACACAAAAAGTACTTAAATTACACCAAAAAAATTGAGAGCAAATTACCACATCATATAAGAGTTTTGAACATAACGAAATTTTCTATAAACGTCACGTGATATTATTGTTCAACAAATAGGGATATATGACATATTCCAAACCTTATTTTTTAATTATTTCGACACATGATTTTACTTGGACTATGCTGTTATGCAAAAAAAGTCTTAAAAACGTTTGTAATTTATCATCAAATTTTGTTGACGTAATTTGAGTACTATGTTATTTCAAAAAGTACTCAAAATATTTGAAATCGGATAACGGATTCGCGTTCTACGCCTACTATTACACTAGATAACATATATTTCCACGTCTGGTAAGGTTCAGAGATCCATAACCAGGAATGAGGTATTACATCAAACTATTAATTCGATGCGTCATCTCAAATCAGATATAAATAATACAATCAACTCAGGGCGCTTTTTGAGATCAAGGGGGTACTGGTCGCTGAAATTGACTTTTCTGGATGAGAAATCAGCCTAACCGAGAAACTCTGGGACAATTAAGATTAGCCATGTTGTAGATCTACCCTTAAGTAACCTTGTCAAAACCATTGGTCAATGACTTTTTGTTCCGATACACTCTGAGATACGTTACCAGTACAAGGTTCCCCTCGACCAAATTTCAAAATCTATCTCCTCCCTAGGTTTATTTAGAAAGCAGCTCAAATTATAACGTATCTCGGATGACTTATAAACTTAGGTCCTCTAGAAGCGTTTTTTCAAAAATAACTTCAGTTTTTCTAGAAACCGCAGAAAACTACCGATTTTTTGCGATTTTAAGCATTTTTTTGTCACCAAAAATCTATCTCCTAGGTTATATTTTGACGATTTGAAATAAGGAATTTCAAAAATAAAAAATCGGTTTTAATGTGTTCAAGCTATCTTGTAGAGAATTTTTTTTGGTCATTTTAAGACGTAGGATTTTTTTATGTAAAATTTTCAAAAAAAAATCGATTAAGGTCAATTTTTCGTGATTTTACAGGTAGTATGTGATCCAGTTCTAGCGAAGCCGTATGAAGTGCTAGAAGGCTGATTTTATGGCCAGTGAAAATTAAGCGTTTTTCGGTTACCCATTTTTTTGATTGAGGGTCGGCGACCAATATTTGACCTCTAATGACCGGTCAAAGTTCAAGGTCAATCTCAAGTTCATCGTATAGACTTGAAAATATCCCCAAAAGAATCGGAAGGGTCGACTTTTTGATGAACGTATTAGCAACTATGGGTGAATAATGTACTGAAAGGTCGCTAGAGAGCAAAAACTGGCAAAAAAGGCATTG
>SCLH01000570.1:68898-82988 GCA_004367855.1 Oikopleura vanhoeffeni | reverse complement strand
CCAGTTTTTGCGTTTTTTCAAATTTCGACCCCAAACTCAAAATATAAATTTTTGAAGGTCACGTGAAAAAATTTCCGAAAAAAAATGTGCTTCGATTTTTTCGAAAGTAGTATCAAAAAAAAGCCACGAAAACACTGATCTGAAAGTTGGCTTACGTCAAGGTGAAATTTTCAAGTTTTAGTTGTTAAATTAAAGCAAACATTATTTTTGAACTTCATTTTGAAAAAAATACGTGGAAAAAAATCAAAAAAACACGAAAATTTAGAAAAATTTTTCTGATAATTTGGTCAGTAGTACACTTTATTATCATCCCAAATCAATTTGGCCCATTTCAAAGACTGTTTTTAATTATTTTGTTTTATTCCGATAAGTTTTAAACTTCCTTTGAGTAAAAAGTTCGATACCAGATCCGATTATCTGGTATCAACCAGGTTGACTCAATCTCTTAATTTCAGGCACGATAAAGGAGCTTTATACTTTTGGCTCAAATTATGTCCCTGAATTTGCAGTTTATTCTTTGATGATAAATTCAGTCGAAAAGATTTGCTTCTCGCTCGTTTATCCCCAAAATTAAAAAATGAAAGAAAAGTATGCAGAAAATATGCTGACAGATTTAACCAATATTGTTGAAGAAATTGATAAATTCAAAAACATTACTGCATCTGATTATATAAAAACTGATTCATAAAACTATAAAATAAAATTTTTTCTTAAATTAATGTTCATTTATATATTTTATTACATAGTGAACATTTTGTCCAATGAACGTGATACCAAAAAATTTGTCAATTTGAAGTTTGCCTATTCAGATTGTTGTAAAGCGCCCTGATTGGCCATTAAATATTAAATGTAGTCCCACCCTACATAATCTTACATTTTTTGATCTTTAAAAGTAAGTAGTTCATTTTTTGAATAGCCGACATATTGTTCTGAATATCATTTTAGGCTGCTAGTCTACCCTATGGATCTTTGTTATTCTGATCAGTGCAAACTCTTTGATTAATTGTCGAAAGTTACACCGTGCGCAACCCTAGCCATGAGTCATGAATCATGATTCTAGTCGCCTTGTCTGAGAAAAAACTTAAAATCAGTGAAAGATGATGGATTATTATCTTCGTAGACGTGACTTCGACATCCAAGATCTCGAGTGGCTCGAAAATGTAACCTTGGTTTTATACCAACAGTCCATCAAAAAACAAAACATTACTGAATACTGAATAGTTTTTTGAATCATTAAAAAATGAAAAGAGAAAAAAAATGCTCGCACTTTTCAAAATTAGCTTACTCGACTTAAAATATATTCCTCGGAATAATCTCCGACCTTATTTGTTTTTGCACTCGACAATACGTACTTTATATAATGAGTCAATTTTTTAACGTTTCAGGTTTATTCAATCGTCAGAAGTGAGAAAAAATAGATTTTACAGATACACAGAAAACGTACTTTAACTGAGTAGAATCACCTAAGAATCACCAATTTTACTGGTTGCAAGAAATGAACAGTCACGTTCTAGCCTACTATTCGGTATAGAATCATTCTGACAGCATCACGAATTTTGTTTAGCCTTGGCCTCAAGCGGAAGTGATCAAATCAAGGTCTTGTTCGTATTTTGAGAGATTTATTCGAAAATTTTATGTCAAATTTCCAAGATTTATAACTGTAGGAAGGTAGAAAAAAGAGGTCAAATTAGCTGAACAGTGGAAAATAATACAATTTTTTGAAATAATTTACATTAAAATGGTATTTATGAAAAAAATAATTTTTTTTGGGAATAAAAAATAGCTTTGTCTTCAGAAAATGATGTTTAGCATTCGGAAATGGGGAATTATAAATAAGTTCACAATAGAACACGTGAACTTTCATTGTTTCTTATTCAAATAATTGCCAACTTTCAAATTTATATCTTTGTTATACTGATTATTTCTTATTTCATTTTATTCCATTTTATTATTTTTTTGCAAAAAGTTCGAAAAATGAACTCGACTATCGATTTGAATTAAATAGACTGAAAAATATTGTTTACATTTTGGCATATTGAAAAAAAGGGCTACTTGCACAAAGAGATAGTTTAGTGCACTGACAATTGATATTTACTTTAATGTCGTATAATTTACGATTAAACCACCAAATTAGCAATTTATTGTTGAGTAGCCGATTGAGTTTTGAAGGGTCTGAAATTAACATAATATTGATAACTGTTGACAGCCAAAATTTTGCGTCCAAAACGACGTGAGGAATTCGTTTACTTAGCACCAATATCAAAGAATAGTTATGAGAAAATTTAATTATTTACCGTAATTAATAACAATAAAAGTTGCGCTTTCCAAAACCTTACATTTGATTCAAAAGTTAGAGGAAGAACCCCGCTTTGAAGATGAAATGTAAAGTTTTAAAAGCTGATTTCTTGCGTAATAAATTGTTATCTTGACCCTTGCGGGCATTCAAAAAAGTTTTGCGAGGGCACCAGAGCCACTATAGAGCACAACTGTGAACGTTGTTTAGGCAGCTAACATTTCTAATAAGGCAGCTAAATTATCTGAGCTTATTGAATTTAGGCAGCTAATTTAAATAAGGCCGCTATTTCCCAAGGTAGCTAAAAATTATTTTAATACATTTTCATGAATTGATACATTTTTTTCGTTGTCCGTATTTTGTTTGAGATGCACTCAAAAACACTTTCTTAAGGGGTACTGGTCGCTGGTTTTATGAGGCCTTAAGGCAATATAAATGCTCCAAAATGACCCGGGGTGATAACCAAAGTGAACAACCGCCAAATCATCAAAAAACAAATTTCGAAATTTCTCTGTTTTCGATTTTTTTAAGTATTTTTTGTTGAAAATTAAGTTCAAAATAACGTTTGCTTTAATTTAACCACTAAAACTTCAAAATATCAACTTGACGTAAGCCAACTTTTCTGATCAGTGTTCCAGTAGCTTTATTTTAACTCGTAGACTCGATTTCCGGCAAGTAGTGACCATTCACCATTAAATCGCATTTTACGACGCTAAACATTAATGACAAAGACCAGTTATAAAGTTATCGATAAACTTAAGATGAAATGACGTTTGTGCGTTTTTTTATTGAAATTTTTTACTGTATTACAGTAATTTTTTGCAAAAAATTTTTAAATCACAAAATTAAACCTTTCATCGTGATCAGAAAAAATTCTAAGACTTTTTTTCCCAATACACTATAGCCCAAAATGATCACGTGACCGTATTATTTAAGGAAATAAGGTTGGTAAAGTAGTACTGTTTTTTTCCAAAATTCTTAAGGTATCCGGTCCTACATTTTATGCAGTTATTATGTCATAAAAATGCACCAAATCAATTGTTTATGTTTTGAACGCATAAAACAACCCAAATGACAACAAAAAAAATTTCGAAATTTTGCGTTTTTTCGATTTTTTTCTAAGTATTTTTCTCAAAATTATGTTTCAAAAATAACGTTTGTGTCAATTTGACCACTAAAACTTCAAAATCGGGTTGACGTAAGCCAACTTTCTCTTCAGTGTTTCCCCAGCTTTCTTTTGGGCCTACTTTCAAAAAAATCGAAGCACATTTTTTTTCGGAAATTTTCCACGTGACTTTCAAAAATTCATATTTTGAGTTTGAGTCAAAATTGAAAAAAACGGCTCCTCAGAAGTTTCTATTGTTTCGAGCTACCGTTTACAAAAATTTGAGTGAATTTTGAAATTTAACCTAGGAGGAGATAGATTTTCCGATGAAAAAAGTCCAAAAACCGGTTTTGGACGGTTTTTACATATTCTAGAATGAATATAGCACTTATCGACAAAAGCGCTCCTCAGAAGTTTCAAATACTAATTATACAGGTTATGTTAAAATTTGGGTTTATTTCAAAATAAACCTGGAGGAGATGATATTTTGCGTTTTGGCTAGGTGGCTCTTGTGCCGTTTATGTGTGAAGGAGTGTTGGTCATGCGAAAAAGTTTTGACACATGTTTTAGCAAGTAAGGCTAGTTTTACAACTGGCTAATCTGAATTATATCTTGAAGCTCTGTTTGGCTAATATTTTATCGAGAATATGTCAATTTAGGGACGGGATACCTTAAATCAATTTTGAAAGAAGTGAAGTGTTCCTAGAAGTTTTTAAGATTTTTTACTTACACTCAAGTCCGAAAACGATCACGTGACTTCAAATTAAAATGAGGTTTTGGCCCAAGTACCCAATAGTACTCAAATTACGCCGAAAAGTTTTTAGGACTAATACACACCTAATTTAAGAGTTTTGAACATAATAATATTTTCAAACACGTCACGTGATCTTATTTTTCAAGAAATAAGGATTTATTTATGACATATTTTAAACTTTTATTTTTGGATTATTCGTCACGTGATTTTATTCAGACTTCCTGTAATGAGAAAAAGTCTTAAAAACGTTGTGAAGTTGACCCTGAATTTTTTTGACGTAATTTGGATACTTTTTCAAATTACTGTACATTGTACCAATATTTTTTTTCAAAGTACTCAAATCATGCGAAAGACCCTCAAAAGAATCGTAATGAATTTCTAAGACTCTAAATGCATTACAGTATGGCCTCCAGTTTAAATAGAGCCAGATCTCCAGAATTCATAGCTTTCGAAATGCTGATGACATAAGAATGCGTAGGCGAGAGAGAAGGTGAGAAATATGAATAATTACCGATTGGGTTTTTTTAATTTCAAGATTTCTGTTTGTATTATTTGTTGAAAATTGGCCTCCGGTTAGAATAGAGCACTCTAGAAGCCAAAATTCCGAAAAATAATTAATTAGAATCAAAAAAGGTTTGCGAGTACGCGTAGGCGTGACTTTGTCTCTGGTTGTAGAACAACAAATGATATTAAACAATTATTTCAGAGTCAATTTACGAGAGAATTTTGATGAAAACATATAATAATGTTAAATGGAACTAGAGAAAACCCTTTGAAGTTAACTAAACAGTAGTTCAAATATAAATAAACGTTTGAATTCGTATGATTATTGCACTGCTGCCCGTCACTGGGGTACATTTTCGCGAATTTTTTTTTCTCATCCCCATTAAATGCCTTTTTGTTCATCGGAATTTTTTTATTTTTATTTAAATTTTATTGCAAATTGGGTGAATATTATTTTAAGCTATTGAAAAATGTATGTTGATAATGAAACTTTGCTTATATGGCTCGATCTATAGAATGTCACTAGTTGCCGGAAATCGAGTCTGGGTACAATTCATGTCTAAAGTCTACGAGTTAAGCGTATTTACAAAAAATCGAGAACTTTTTTTTCGAAAAATCATATTTCGAATTTAGGGTCGAAATCGCAAAAAGTGCTCGAGTTTATTGTTTGTATTTGTATAAGCTAGCTTAGTAAAAAAAATGAATAAATTTTATAATTTTTCCTAGGAGGAGATAGTTTTTCCGACGAATAATTGCCAAAAAACGGTGGTTTTTCTCACATTCTAGAAAAACTAGAGAACAAAATTAGAAAAACTGGTCGAGTTTATTTTTGGTCGACCACTTTTACAAATTATGTCAAAATTTCAGCCAATTGCAACATAAAACCTAGGAGGAGATAGTTTTATTTGGCTTGAGTCTCTTGTGTCGCTTATGTGTAGGGGAGAATATGCATACAAAAAAATTTTTGGACATCTTGCACGCAAGCTAAAGGCTAGTTCTACAAAACTGCAATAATATCACCGACGCCCTGGTTGGCTAATATTTTATCGAGAAAAATCAATTCCAGCGACCAGTTCCCTCCTTAAGGAAGTACCTGACCGACCTTATATCTCGACACTCATACATGATAGAAAGCTTATTTTAACTTTATTCTCAATTTTTTATCGGTTTCATTCCAAAACAAATTCGAAAAATAATTTTGTTGATATAAAAAAATTTCCTTTTTTTTCTGAGTATAATTTTCCTTCTGCAGGCTGTAACTTCCAAAGTTTTACCCCGTTAACGCTAATTTTTGTTGCATGAGTTCACTCTGAATTCAACCTTGAAAATAAAAATTAAAAATTTATGATTTTTGAAAAAAAATAATCTGACATTTTCGTGGATTGAAAAAATCGAGGTACCTGACGAGGATTATATCTCGGGAACCATATATGCTAGAGGCGTAATTTTTGCTGCATTTGAAATTTTGTTAACAGTTTGCTGAGAAAATCGAAAAATTTAAATTTTGACCAAAAAAACCTCATAAATTTGCAAAATTTTATTTTTTATAAGCATTTTTTTTCGAATAATTGACTGCATCGCGTGATTTAGATGTCGGATTTGACTCATTTTCTGATATTTTTAATTTTTTAGGCTAAAACTGAATAAAAATTGAAAATTTTCTTTTTTGGTCAAAAATAATTTTAAGAATTACAAAAAAATAATATTTTTGCCGAATTTTTAAGTCACCAAAACTTTGAGTGCAAGTAAAAGCATAACCATGAAAGATAGAAATTAAAGCATCTCATGAAAACTATGAGCTAAGCTCATTGAGCTTGCAATTTTTAGAAAGTGCGTTTTTCACAAAAAAATTGAACTAGCGCCTAGTGTACCAAAAACAGCCATTTTAAGGACTTTATCAGTGATTGTAGGCAACTTAAATAAACAAAATTTAATCTTAGCGCATAACTTTTATAAACTAACAAATTTTGGTATTCTCACAAAAAATCAAAAAATTCGGTTAATACATCGCTAAATGAAATTGTACCAGTAAATGTCGAAAAATGACTTTTTGGACCGGTACAAATACAGGTTGGGTCATAGCCTATGACTCATAGGAAAAACTTTTGGTTATCATTTTTAGAAATTTCAGACAGAGATCTTCTAGATAACTCAAGTTCAATATTGTACGAATCTCAGGGAGCCCAGGATTAATGTTCGAAAAACAGTAAATGGCGCGCCATGGCGTCAGGTACTTCCTTAAAAACTGACAAATGTTTACCAAACATATCGATTACGAGACTCCTTCTGTTTTTATACGATTTCAGCCTAAATTTTTACATAATTCGGCTTGAAAACTCATTTGATTACATTCTGAGATAGCTCAAACTGAGCACAAATATCTTGTGAATAAAAAATTAAAAATTGGTCCATCAGACCAATTTATTTCATATGTTTTTCTGAGATTACTGGAATTGTTTAATTAATAGGTTTTTCTTCAAAAAATTGGAAACAATGGTCGAATTCGGACCATTTTTCTCATTTTATTATTCACAAGATATTTGTGCTCAGTTTAGAACCATATCGATTACGACTCGTAATTTACGAGACTTCCTGGACGTTTTTTACTAGATTTTTAACCAACATTTTATATAATTCGGCTTTTGAAAACAACCCATCCGATTACATTCTTAGATAGCTCAAACTGAGCACACATATCTTGTGAATAATAAAATAAGAAAAATGGTCCGAGTAATGGTCTGAAAAATAATCTTAAATTATTTTTCAGAAGTTAATTAAAAGCTGAAAATGTGATTTAATGAATCCCCCTCCATAAAATTTTAACCATACATCCGACAAAAAAATGAGTAACAGCCTCTTAATTGTGCGCACTTTTCGGAAAAGTTTTTGGCAAAATCTGCAGCATCTCTATTTCTAATAGACTATTAGATACTTATAAGTTTATCAATAATTGCAGAATATACACATATAATTTTTTCGTGTATATTTAAGGTGTATTTTTTGCAGATCGCGCAGTTAATGCGTTTGATATATGTCACATACCGTATGTAAACTACCGCCTGGTATTGTAGAATAGATTCAAATATACATATGTATATATATGGCTAAAGCTATGTAGAGTTGGTAATTTGGATAATGCAAACACTTGGATATAAATATCTTGATCATGCGTTGTGAAAAAAAAACAATTTAATACTGCTAAACGTGAAAGAAACTCAATTTTTTTTTTGAATTTAAATGTGAAGAGAGCTTTAGGTTCATTTAATTCATACCAGGTTAAATTTTAGGGCCGTCTCTGGCGAAAAAGCAAAAAATGAATTGTTAATTATTTGATATAATTTGTCATTTCTAAGTTATAGATTTTTTCCGATTAGGTCAATCCGATCAGGTTTTTTCAAGTTGGTCTGCCGACCCCTGATTGTGCCGACCCCTGATTTATATTGTGAACAAGTTGTTTTTATTCTATGGGGTAAAAAATTTTAGTTGCAATTTACTAAAAATTTTTTATCGAATTAAAATTATATAAGAAGGAGATTTTAAGCTATCCGTTTGCGTTTGACCCAAATTTTGAATGCCCTTATTTCCAACGTCCTTATTTTTCGAACGCGATTGCGCAACGGACAGCCTATGTTTTGCATGAAAATAATGTTTTCGGAGATCTAAATAAAGTTTGTCATTTTTTGAACGATTCACGTAAAAAATAAAAAATAGAATTCGATATTTTTGAACTTCAGTGATTTTTTTATCATTCCAAAGCTTTGCTAAATTAGTAATACCTTTACACTGTAAAGTTTACAGTTCAAAACAAATAAGTAACATTCTCATGACCAAATTACTGGCAAATTCAAAGTGATTTGAATTTGCCTGAGTTTTACATCGAGGAAGCAATATTTCGAAAATTCTTCGATTTAAAATTTTTTTTCCAGAGGATGAAATTTACAAGATAAAAAAAAAAGTTGAAGGAGCCAAATTATGCGTTTATATAAAATCCAAAAATAATGTGTTAAACAAATTGTTAGTTTTCATTTTGCTTCCAAACAATTAAAAGCATAGTAAAAATAATTTTTGTAGTATATCCTTTNTTTACCAACGGAACTCCATCTCAAAAACGTTTACTATCTCTATAGCGCGAGTTCGAATCCCACTGATGTTGTCTAAGTGATTGTCTTAGTGATTGCTTGAGTAATTACACACCGATCAAATTTAGCGGTCCCGATATCAAGCACCCTTGCCTATAATTATACTCAAGACAATCACTAAGACAAAATTAGTGGGATTCGAACACGCGTTATAGAGATAGTAAACGTTTTTGAGTTGGAGACTCCAACTTGGAGTTCCGTTGGTAAAAAGATATTATATCTAAGATTATACTTACGTGTCCCGTAAAACTTTGACGTCAGAGACCTTAATAATCTCAAATTGAGACCTCAAATTGACTCTTGTGTATTGACCAATCAAATTACGCGATTAGTTAGATCTCTGACTTTCAAGTTTTATGGGGCACGTTAGTAAAATCTTAGATATACTGTATATCCTATTCACACTGAACATTGCTCGGCACCGTGGCTCAAGATATATTTTATCTCAATTTGTGTGTTCATTTTGAGCTATCTAACACCTGAATGAGTCGTTTCCAAAAGCCGAATCGTTAACGGTTTACCCATCACATCCTAACGATAGAGGGTTAGTTCGGTTGGATTATCTGGTGAATTGTTTTCTGATGAGTATAATAAATCATACTAAAACAATTTAACTCCAGCTTCGACTATGCTTCTTCTTTTCTAAGCCGAATTAAAAACTAACAATACGAATTAAACAATTGAACACTTATGATCATAAAATCACTAAAATAAATCAGAATATGAGAAATTTTTACTTTTAAATTAAATACAAATTTTACTCCACCAAGTGGTTATCGCAACTTACGTGATTTTCGACGCAACAATGCGAGTCCTACTCTAGTCAAGAACTTCTACGACGTGATGCATTCGCCTAAAGCAGAGAGTATCAATGTCGTATAAATGTAGCTGACTCTGCATTATTTAAAGCCAATTTATTGGTACGTTTAGCTTACTTTTGTGAAAATGTTAGGACTGACCTTGGAAGTAATTGACCCATTTATTTTTAAGGAGTTTGAGGATGATTTTAAATAATAAAATTGAATAATTTGACATCACCGGAAATATTTTCTGTATAACAAAAGTAAGTCAATTTACACAAAACCGAACCTTAGAACATTTGAAAGAGGAAGTTGGTTAAAAAACTGGGTAGGAGTTAAAAATAATTTTAAAGTCATTAAAATAGGTGATTTTCAATAACTTATTGAGGTTAAAATAAAAAATCTGAAGATTTTGCACAATGGGTGCGCTAGGAGGACGTAAACTGTAAAATCAAATCATAAAATTCGGTATACTCACCGTTTAGATCACCACTTTATTCAACTAGAGAAACAAAATAATTTAATTATTATAATATAAATTCTTTATAGCATAAAATACACAGAGTACGTTGTTGAAGATTCATGCCGGAATTTCAAAAAAATATCATGCAGATTAAGTAGCTAATGGTGATTCGGGTGATTTGGCAGAAATTTTTTTTTCATCTTGCTCGACGGGTTAAATTAATGGAAAAATAAGAGAAAAAATAATTATTTCGAAGGTTGAGCATCAGATATATCACTTTGAGCAGCATTAAACGTTAATTAATATTTCAAATTTTCTCCTGATTAGAAAATTATCGATAAGTGTGAATCACACTGTGAATCACACTGTGTGATAGGAATTTAAAAAAAAATAACCTGTGAAACTTTTAATTTTCTAAAGGGAAATTTTTCTTGAACAATTATGATTTTATACATATGTCGATAATAAAGTTTTCTTAAATTATTTTCAATATAAAATTTTCGTAAAAAATTACTATTTTTTTTCTAAAAATTACACAATTTTCAGCTGTATTTTATCAATGCTATTTCTCCTATGTGATTTTGCTTGGGAATCTGCCCTATCTTTATTAGGTCCTTAATTAATGATACAATGAAATTATATTAAAAAAATTATTCAGATTCTTAAAAAATGTCGCAAGAAAGTTTTTTTGATACAAAACGCGGAAATATTTTTTCGTATTTCAATCTTGTCGATCGGGATGGATCCGGCATGTTGGAGAAACCAGAAGTCGAATGTAAGTTACAAAGTTACAAAGTTTACAAGTAACTTATCTTTATAGAATAATTTCTAGAATTATAATGAATTTATTCATTTTCTAGTCTGAATCAGACTGTCTGATATGCATTTACAAAATACCGCAAAACTGCATAAAATTTAAAATAAGGATTAATTTCTTGGTTCTGTCACTATATTCCACTGGACAAACTAATCCCTTCCTATAATATGTTTGATTTGTGTGTTTCAGAAAACAAACGAACCTTAGGTCAAATTTTATAACGCAGAGAAACGTTGTTCATCGAGAGAAACCAAAGGTTAAAACCATATTTCACAGAAATAATTGCATTCAAAAATATGCTTGCTGACAATTTTCACTCAATTTTCGACTTTCTGACATTTAATTCGGCTACTGTAAGCTCTTTGTTTTATGATTTTCCAAAAGAAATTCGTTTTATTAGCAAGATTTTTTTGCATCATAAAAGTTATTTTTCATTCAATTGTCAGATTTTATGGAAAGTAAGCAAATAATTTCAACCATTTTAATGTCCTATTTATGGCCATCACAAACATAATTTAGCATAGACTACAATTTTTGTTATTACTTCCTTAAAAATTGTCCAAATCAGTGTTTTTAAGTACAATCAAGAAGTTTCGTCATTTCAATATTTTAATAATATTATCAAGACTTTTTTTGGGTGATGCATTTTCATCAGACGAAAATAACAGTAAACTCATCATATAAGCAATTAACATGTACAACTCTAATCTTGTAGACCGTTATGTCCGAACAAAAAACGTAGGTAAATCAACCAACCAGCGGCATTCTCAAGGGTATTGAAAAGTAAGGTGCAATCGAAAACTCCCCCGCAAAAACGGTCTCTCAGACTACTATTATATTAGTCGTAATAATTGAATAAAAAGGCAGGAAATTTTCTGCAGGTCTACAGTAAGTCAAAAAAAATCTAAATGCTGTATCTAAATACTATAATAATATTTTCATTGAAAGTAATTTTGAATCCAACGGAAAAATTTAAAATCGATTGACTATTTTTTCAAGCACCGACGGTCTCGGTTCAGGGCCTGTGTGACTTTCTTAGGGCCATTTCAACAACTATCAAGGTCAACAAATAAACTTATAATAATTGTATTCGTACTTCGATGACATCTTACGTATATTTAATCGCATCCAATTTGTATTGTTCCGCTAAAGTAAGTTACGACTCGCACCTATTAACCTTTGCACAATAATAATGGTATTCTCGAATAATTACAAATATTCGGGGGACTTGGTGCTACTACCAACTTAGAGGGCATCACTAAAAGTGAAGAAGTAATTGAGCGCTCTGATTGGCTGTCTCTTTAACATGATAGGAAAAGATGACAAATCGTTCGCGTAAAATAAGCGGTGCCCTCTAAGTGGATTGTATTTTATCGGTGTATGGCGTACTCTTTAATTTTGATGACGAATTTTAAGCTTGGTTTATATTTTTCAGTCAATATATCTAAAATTTGGATATTTAGGCCTCGCGATTCGCGTTTGAGTTTGACCCGCTGTTGACCAATGAGAACACCGGAAACAACGACGTTGACCAATAATAGGCTTCGAAAATACGTTCAAACGCGAACGCTAATCGCGAGGTCTATATCCTATTACGAGGAAGGTAGATCAAAAATGCCTAGGTAAAAATACAAACCAATTACAAGGTAAAAATTACAAGGTAAAAATACAAACCAAATACAAACGAGAGTGAGACGGGTCAACCAACCAATCAAATCCCTGAATTGAACACACAAATGGTTTGTATTTTTACCTAGGCAATTTTGATCTACCTTCCTCGTAATAGGATATATATCACAATCTTAAAAATATTCAATAAGAACGCTCGAGAGACAAATTTGCTAAAATTATTGTTCTTTTGTAGTGAGCGATAAAATTTGTTAAAATTTTTGTAAATTTGAGGATTTATCAGACTCTTTACAATGGTAATAAGCTGTAATGAGAGAAAGCTTCCCGTCATCCTAAAGCTTTTCGAATACGTATACATTTTGATAAAAATTGATCGTTAGTTTGGTCGACGATAATTATGCGTTTATAAAGGGTATAAAAACAGATTCAAGATCTTAGAGTTAATTGATAAATTTTTCGATAAATATTTGCGGTTGTATAATAATGTAGAAAGTATTAAACTGAATTAGTACGGTTATTATCACAGACAGATTCTTTAGAAATTGTATGAGGTATAAAAGTTTTTATTTAGCCATAACTTTTTGGATTTTAGATATTAAAAATATTATTGAATCGAATTGTTGCGTCTAATATTCGAAATTTCAATATTTAATCATTCACCCGTCATATTTACGACCATATTTAATGTGTACCAAAGCTCTTCTCAGCTTTGAAGTTGCATAGTAAGAAGACAACAGTCATTGTGAGACCCTAAAATGAATTTTTTCAAGTGATTTACTGGGTACTCAGTGAGTACTACTCACAGACAGTTTTTATTTGTTATAAACTAACATAATTTTGTGGATCAATTTTAATTTTGCAATCAGTATATGCAGATTTGTCTTATTTCCTATTCCCGGTCTCGGGCGTTTCTTCACGCGTGTTTTTTAGAATTTTCTTCACGCGCGTGAAGAAAACCTACGTTTTTGAGTTTTTTCTTCACGCGCGTGAAGAAAACATGCGTTTTTTGAGTTTTTTCTTCACGCATTTCGAAAAATTTTGCAACTCACATTATTGATTTATTATGAATTTTAAAGTGTTAATTGTTAAATTAAATGCTTAACGGGTTAAAATTAGAGTTATGTAAGATTGTGTCTTGTGTACACAGTACAAAATCATGAAAAACTGTTTGTCAGGAAAAAAAAGGGTTTGGGTGAAAGCATTATTTTTTTCGTACCAACTCTAGGTTTTTTCCGTTATAAATTTTTGCCATGCCCTAAGTGTACACAATAATCTTCTACATATACACAAAATAAAATCCTATCTTGAAAGAGTTAGGATTAGGGTTAGATAAACTCGTGCCCAGTGTACACTGTAAAAACCTATGAAAAAGCGTTTGCTGGGAAAGGCTCAGCTAGTGGGTGCCGAAGCCTGGTGTCGGAGGTGAAATAAAGGCTTGTGTAACACAAGTTGTGTTTTGCAGTTTTTCTGACAAATCGAAATTTTCACTGATTTCTATTTTTAAAACGTACATAAAAATAAAATAAAACATTTCATCGAAAATATTTTTATCTAGAAATTTTTAAAAAATGCGTGAAGAAAACTAT
>SCLH01000570.1:56074-68848 GCA_004367855.1 Oikopleura vanhoeffeni | reverse complement strand
AACTGGGGTTTTTCTTCACGCATCGAAAATGCGTGAAGAAAACAGGGGTTTTTCTTCACGCAAAAAAGCGTGAAGAAAGACCTGTTACCCTATTCCCACTAAGAGTATCCATTTAGATGAGTTGCATGCGAATCTAAGCACCAACTCATCTAGATGGCAGATTGGTACATTTTTTCAGAGCGATGTTACATCGCCGATGTATCAAAGAAAAAAAATGTGTAAATTAATTTTTTTTATTTTTTGTCTTTAATAAAAGTGTTTATTCTTGCAAACGTTTATATGTTCAATTTATTAACATAACTAAGTTTCTGTAAAAATATGAAAAACCACTTTTCATGAGAATTCTATTTTCAACCAAACCCGATGTTAGAATTTTCTTTTCCTAAAACAATATAAATAAACTTCAGATATTTTCGGGTGTGATCCGGTAATAATTCCGGTTTTAATTCTGCACATTAAAATTTTTTCAGAATATGCCCAAAAATAGAGAAAAACAGCTTTTTTAGGAATAAAAATTGACATTCAATTGCGCTTTAATATAAAAATGTCCTGACTATCAAAAGAGATTACGCCTATATTATAGGCCCCATAACACCCGAAATTTTATGAAAATTTTTTTGCAAGAATAAAATTTTTATAAATTGCGTGCCAAATGACACTAACCGGTGTCACAAACAAGTTTTGTAAATTTCATCAGTACTTCAGAAACGATATTCGCTTGACCCTTCAATCGGTTGACATACGGAAACCAAATAGATACCAAAAAATTTCACAAGTGATTCTACCTGAATTTTTAATGAAGAGTTCAAAAAACCATTTATACAAAATTTTGGACTTTGATTTTCATAATATTTCTAAAAAAGTCGACAAAAGATGAAAAATAAAATTTTTATGATTTTTCAAACAGCGGTCAGAAAATGTGTAGGCATCTATGAAAAAAGTTTAAGTGGTTTTTACTTTTTTTATCAACAAAATTCAATAAAAAATCTGAAAACATTTTGGATCAAAAATGCGGAAAATTTTTATGTTTTGATTTTTTGAAATTTTTACGAATTCAGAAATCAAAATTCGAACTCAAATATTTTTTTTTAATAGATGAAAAATGATTTCAATGAGCTACATTTATTCTGGTTGAGCCAATGATAATAAGCACAAAAAAATAAACTAACTAATTATTTTCGTAAGTAATATAAGTTATATGACTCCAGTCTACCGATTATATGCCACCTCCTTAAGCAGGATTTGTT
This sequence comes from Oikopleura vanhoeffeni, assembly GCA_004367855.1. Classification (NCBI taxonomy): domain Eukaryota; kingdom Metazoa; phylum Chordata; class Appendicularia; order Copelata; family Oikopleuridae; genus Oikopleura; species Oikopleura vanhoeffeni. Next base: position 67,601 of record SCLH01000570.1, on the reverse strand, counting down.
GAATATCAAGATATTATGTGGCGATCATTGATTAACTTATATTTTTTTAAAGAATTCAAATTGAAATAATTGATTAACCTTTAAAATCAATGAATTCAATTTATTTTATATGTCGTAAAATACACCGTATACCATAAGAATACACCGTGAACTCAAAAATCCGCTATAACTATAAACCGACCCATTTTCACTTTCCATTATTAGTCACGGCGAGGCAGTAGAGGGTATACTTTTATATGGCAATTTTTTATTTGATATACATGTTGGATTATTAATCTGGGTAAATACCCAGATTCGTCGATTTCAATGATTGTTAAATTAACATGTTGATGTTTAACAATGTTAATTTTCATGATTCCCTCTCCAACAAATTCTAAATACAAAATAATTCTACATAATATATACGTGAATCAAGTAAATCAAAAACAAAATTTGTTAAGAATTTGTTTAAGAAGCTTGGACATATTTAATTCGTGAAAACTATTCAGCGAAGGTTTCAGAGATTATGATCGATGTATGCGAAAAGCCATCGAGTTGCTTTTGAAATAGAAATTATCCATCCTCTGGGTATGCTTAGACTTAAGTCTTGCCAGAGTTAAATCGTTCTTGTTACAATTCGTAACATCTTAAACTTGTGTCATATAATTTGAAATATAGACTATAGGTCAAATTGTATGAAACGAGTTCAAGGTGTTACGAATTTGAAAAACAACGATTAAATTCTGGTAAGACGTCCATCTGAGCTTACCCAGAAGATGGAAACTTTCTATTGTAAAGTCAACTAGATGGCTTTTTGCATAAATTGACCATAATCTCTAAAAAGCCTTCTCTGAATGCGCATCCTTAGAATTCACCTTATGATGCCATCCTACTTTAACCGTGTGAGCACAAAGGCTATATATAGGCTTTTGCATACTCAAAATCATCTAAAAAATGCAAAAAACATCGTAGAATTGTCTCGTTCGAATACATTATAAAGAATTTGCAAGATGTCATAAAAAATAACTTATTTTTTTGAAAATTTTGTTCAAATATTACGGAGGGTTGATTTTTTGAGATTTTTCCAATCTTTTACTTCTAAAAAATTAAATGCGACCTATTGCGTCAATTAAAATTTGAAATAGCCAGTTTTTAGAAAAGTGTTTAGTCCATGGTTGACACTCAAAACAAATATTAATTGGTATACAGGAACAGATATTTTTTTCCAGAAGTGATATTTCAAAATTTTCAATTTTAAGTATTTCACGAAAATATTTAATTATTAAAAAATTAATTCGAGCAATTAAATATGTCCACAGAGTCACTTGATTAGTATATCGACCCAGAAATACATCTGAATTGTACTGATCTGCTTTATAGGGGAAAATAACCCATTTTTAATGAAAAATTGGATTTTCATCAAATTAACCTATTTAAGAATAATTTTTGATTGATTATATCCCTTTATTGCCCTCACCAAAGATTTGGTCTCTGAAAAACACGGGAGTAAAAAACGACGCGTCATTTGAAAACGAGTCATCCCGATTTAGTTCTTAGAGAGCTCAAACTGAGCACAATATCTAATTAATATAAACATTAGAAACTGTTTTTAATAGGACCAATTGTTATTTATTTTAAGATTACTGAAGTTGTTTAATTATTAGTTTTGTTAAAAATAAAAACAAAGTCTGAGAAAAAAAATAGAAACGATGGTCTGATTCGGACCAATTTTTATGTTGTATTATTCACTAGATATTTGTGCACAGTTTGAGCTATCTAAAAACCTAATCAGATGACTCGTTTCAAATGACGCGTCGTTTTCCTCACCCCCGTGTTTTTTGAGGGACCAAATCTTTGGAGAGGGCAATCAAGGGATATAAGACAAAATCAGAAAAAACGATGACATAGGTCAGATCCTTGTGCATCTATCCAATAGCAAAAATAATTTGTGAACACCACTGAGCTTGTATCACGTGATATGCTGTACCTTGCTCTTATCAGTAATTTTTCTAGAACTGAAAATCAAAAATTCTAGAATATTAAACATCGATGCAAAATATATAGTTTGAACTTCCTTATGCAAAAAAAATTGAAACTCCAACTACCTTGGGCTTTCTGTAATACGCCGCTTGAAAAAAAGCCTATATACAGGCTTTGGTGCCTTGGCGGAACTTTTTTTTCTGTGCTCACACGGGTTAATTATATGTGTTTTCGTGAAATTGTCGCGTATAATCATTTTGAAAATATCGGACTATCTTTTTTTTCTGGGATCACGATAACCCACATAGTTGATTATTTTAACAGCCCCAAAACAGAAAATTCAACCTGTATATTGTGCAGCAGATTTCGTGTAAAAATGAGCAAACTACAAGTACCACGGTGAATCAATCTGGTATTTTTCTGATCATGAATACATACAATTATTGAGAAATTATTGGTTTTAATTGTTTGCCAATCACATATTTGCTGACAATAAGAATTTATTTGATTTTAATCTATAAACACAGTCAATTAATTTCAACCCTGAATTCTTGAAATTTTATTTAATTTTCACAAAATTAGGCTTTGGAAAGATCTACAACTTTAGAACGAAATTAAGGGCAAATATAAAAACTTTGATTTAACTCCCGTAGTGTCCAACAGCGAACCACACCTCACCGACTTCAAGTCTAAATATAGACACGCCCTGCTCGACAACACTACGGAGTGAAAAACTATATCCCATTTTTTTTGTAAATTCCACACGACGACCACTTCCCTACAGTACAAATGGGGATTCCAGTGTCAACCAAGCTCTTGTGTGGGCTGAAAGTTCATCACATTAGCGGAGAGCCAATGAGTGACGCGTGGAGCCCATACAACTATTAATAACCCTAATCCCTATTGTATAAAAAAATTACAAAGAGTTGACGAACTTTTATTAGCTCCGAAATTACCGACTTTGAATATCACCCTTTCTCACTATCCGGAATATCCCGGCCCTGTATAGTAAACGTAGTGTGTTTTTAGTAATAAGGCCGGGATATTCCGGATAGTGTGAAAGGGGGATATGGACCATATCATATATATGGTTGACGAGTTGCTTCATGATGTTTTCGAACAAAAAAATTATTGCCACATTTCAAAGAGGACATTTCGATCGGTCTATCTATAAAATACCGAATTCGATAGCATTCACCGTGTTTTCATGAGAGGTCATTGAAAGGATTTTCACAACCACGGGAACCTCCTTAACTGATAATTTCAAAGAATGTCAATCTTCCAAAAAATAAATTCCTGCGGTCATCTTTTATTTGATCTAAATTAGACAAATTTGATTTACTCGCAAGGCTACCCACGCTGCCTTATGTATAACATAGGACAGCTAAGCATACAAAATATAAACTTAGAAGCGCGGCCTAACAGTTAGGCCTTAACTGAGTTTATAACGTAAATTATATAATAATCATATAATGATATTATATAATTTTCTTTACAATTTCTTAACAATATTTGATTTATGTGTTTGCTTACCGTATAATTTAGATGTTATCAAATTAATTATGGGCGAAGAGTTGAATAAAGAGCAAATTACAACATATGTTGATTCCGTATTCTCAAAATTCGACGTAAACAACTCTGGCAAACTTGACTTCGCTGAAAGCCGTGGGTTAATCAGGTCATTGGTCGAGTTTTTTGATAAAGATGGGCTATTATCAGCGGAAGAAAAGGCTAATATGTTAGCTATGTTAGTAGATTCTCCAAAAGCCTCCACCACAGAAGAATTCGTNTTACCCGACTTAATTTCATCAATTTACAGGTGAGATATCGTTTCATAGACGAACCCATATGGTATTTTGAATCGGAGGAACCAGGTTAAGGACATAAAGAGTTGTCTACTTAATTATTTTACTGCATCTCATTATAAAAATCGTATGTTTTCCTGTTTAGAAATCGACAGTTCGGTTGACTTCCCTGTGCTTCCCAGCAGCTCGAAACTGCATGAGGTGATTAATTTTTGATTGTCTCTAATAAATTAATTCAAATTCGAGTCTATCTTTATCTCAATGATTTCACAACAATTAATTGCCTAACACCTAAACCTTTCCCATAATATGCTCAAAGTTCAAGCCAAAAAGTGCTCTCATGCCTCTGGGGGATATCCAATACTCTATGAGTTAGGGTTAACCTGGTCTCCGATTCAAAAATCCTTATCGGGTTCGTCTATTGAAAACGATAATTCTCACCTCTGAAATGATGAAATTAGTGGGTAAACAATATGCTTGCCCTTTATAGTTTCAGCCCGCTTCTCATTCAATTACAATGTCTCTGTTTCAAACAAAAGAAATAAAAAAAGTTCTACATTTAGTAGAAACATAATTATTTTTTTAAAGATGGTCAAGACGAATTCTAAAAACTGGTTTTTAAGACCTTGTTGTTTTAAAAATAAATTGTGAGATAAAGCTGATAAAGAAAAATTTCAGAGAAATCTCAAAAAAAAGAGGATACAAAATATATTCGAACGCTCATCCGAAAAAAAAATTTTCTATCATTTTTCAAGAAATTAATTGCCCCCCTAACTCTATGGGCGATTTGACCTGTGAACTTCAATTTCGTTATTTTTGTCATTCTGGCTTTTCAAAAAAAATGAAACCACTTTTTAATGGCTCTTATGAGTCTATGGGTTAAGAAGCTGGACATATTTAATTCGTGGAAAACTATTCAGCGAAGGTTCAGAGAATTATGATCGATGTATGCGAAAAGCATCGAGTTGCTTTGGAAATAGAAATTATCATCCTCTGAGGTATGCTTAGACTTAAGTCTTGCCAGAGTTAAATCGTTCTTGTTACAATTCGTAACATTCTTAAACTTGTTCATTCATATTCTGAAATAGTAGACTATAGGTCAAATTGTATGAAACGAGTTCAAGGTGTTACGATTTGAAAACAACGATATAATTCTGGTAAGACGCCATCTGAGCTTACCCAAGAAGATGAGAAACATTTCTATGTAAAGTCAACTAGATGGTTTTTTGCTAAATCGACCAATAATCTTCTAAAAAGCTTCTTGACATGCGCATCCTTAGATTCACCTTAATGATGCCATCCTACTTAACCCGGTGAGACAGAGGCTTATATAGCTTTTGCATACTCAAATCATTCTGAAAAAGTGCAAAAAAAACATCGGAGAATTTGTTCTCGTTTCGAAACAATTCTTAAAGAATTTTGCAAGGATGTCAAAAAAATTACGTATTTTTTTGGAATTTTGTCTCAAATATTACAGAAGGGTTTGATTTTTTGAGATTTTTTCCAATTCTTCTTTACTCTAAAAAAAATGTTAAATCGACCTATTGCGTCAATTTGAAATTTGGAAATATGGCATGTTTTAGGAAAGTGTTGTCCATGGTTGACACTCAAAACAAATATTAATTGGTAAACAGAACAGATATTTTGTTTCAGAAGTATATTCAAAATTTTCATTTAAGTAATTTCACGAAAATTTTAATATTATTAAAAATGTAATTCGAGCAATTAATATTGTCCACAGAGTCACTTGATTAGTATATCACCCAGGAAAAACATCTAAATTGTACAGATCTGCTTTTATAGAGGAAAATAACCATTTTTAGGAAAAATTGTGATTTTTTCATCAAATTTTAAAACCTATTTGAAATAATTTTGACTGATGTATATCCCTTTATTGCCCTCACTCAAAGATCTTGCGTCTCTGAAAAACACGGAGTAAAAAAAACGACGCGTCATTTGAAAACGAGTCATCCAATTTAGTGCTTTAGATAGCTCAAACTGAGCACATTATCTAATTAATAATAAACCATTAAAAACGTATTTTAAGTAGGACCAATGTTTTTATTATTTTTAAGATTAACTGAAATTGTTTAATTATTAGTTTTGTTTAAAATAATGAACAAAGGTCTGAGAATAAAATAAAACCGATGGTCTGATCGGACCAATTTTTAATAATAATATATATCACTAGATATTGTGCCAGATTGCGCTATCTAAAAACCTAATCGGATGACGCGGAGATAGGAATCAAGGATATATAGACAAAATCAGGAAAAAACGATGACATAAAGAGTCAGATCTCCTTAATAAATACAAAAACGATTACATACAAAATAATTTGTTGACACCACTGAGCTTATCACGTGATAGTGCTGTACCTTGCTCTTATCAGTATTGTCATAAGAACTAAAATCATTCTAAGCAATATTAAACAAGTCGGATTGCAAAAAATTTATAAGTTTGAACTTCTTATGCGAAAAAAATGAACTCCAACTACCCTTGGCTTTCTGTAATACGCGCCTAAAAAAGCCTATATACAGGACATTATGGTCCCTTGCGGAACTTTTTTTTCTGTGCTCACACGGCTTATATATGTGTATTTCGGTGAAATTTGTACGCGTATAATCATTTTGAAAATTAATCGGACTATCTTTTTTTTCTGTGATCACGATCTGATTCACGATAACCACATACGTTGAGTATTTAAGCGAGCCCCAAAACAGAAAATTCAACTGTATATTGGTGCAGCAGATTTCGTGAAAAATGAGCCAAAACTACAAGTACCCGACGTAATCAATCTGGTATTTTTCTGATCGAATGAATATCATTACAATTATTGAGAATATTGGTTTTAATTTGTTTGCCAATCACATATTTGCTGACATTTAAGAATTTATTTTGATTTAATCCTATAACACAGTCCAATTAATTTCAACCCTGAATTCTTGAAATTTGATGTAATTTTCACAAAATTAGGCTTGAAAAGATCTACAACTTTTAGAACGAAATTAAGGGCAAATATAAAACTTTGATATTTAACTCCCGTAGTGTCAACAGAATAAAAATGTTCTCGGAACTTTAAGTTAAAGATATAGAGAAAAGGTGTTCATAGCACAGCGTGGCTTCGAAAACATACGGGAGTTAAAAACTGATATCCATTTTTTGTTGTCAAATTCTAGAGTGTTGTTAAATTTCCCTACAGTTACAAAATGGGATTTCCAGTGTCAGACCAAGGCTCTTGTGTGGGCTGAAGTTCATCGCAGTATAGCGGAGAGTCAATGACTGACGCGTGGAGCCCATACCAACTATTACATAACCCCTTATTGCCTATTGTATAAAAAATTACAAAGAGTTGACGAAACTTTTATTAACTCCGAAATTACCGACCTTTGTTCAATATCCACCCTTTCTCCTATCCGCGAATATCCCGGCCTGTAAAGTAAACGTAGTGTGTTTTTAGTAATAAGGCGGGATATTCCGCGATAAGTGTGAAATAAGGGGATATGGCACCATATCCTTTTCGGAACGGAACTCCATCTCAAAAACGCTACTATTCTATAGCGCGTTGTTCGGATCCCACTAATGTGTGTCTTAGTGATTATATTGAATATTGATTAAGCAAGGTCTTGATAATGGAACCGCTTAAGATTTTGATCGTTGTTAATTCACTCAGCAATCATAAGACAACATGAGTGGGTTCTCGAACACACGCTCGTAGAGATAGTAAGCGTTTTTGAGATGGTTCCGTTCCGAAAAGGATATCATAATATGGGTGAACGAGTTGCTCATGATTGTTTTCGGAACAAAAAAATTATTGCCACATTTCAAAGAAGGACCATTTCGATCGGTCTACGTCTATAAAATACCGAATTCGATAGCATTCACCGTGTTTTCATGAGAGGTCATTGAAAGGACTTTAACAACCACGGGAACCTCCTTAACTGACAATTTCAAAGAATGTCAATCTTCCAAAAAATAAATTCCTGCGGTCATCTTTTATTTGATCTAAATTGGACAAATTTGATTTTCTCGCAGGGCTACCCACGCTGCCTTATGTATAACATAGGACAGCTAAGAATACAAAATATAAACTTAGAAGCGCGGCCTAACAGTTTGGCCTTAACTGAGTTCATAACGTAAATTATATAATAATCATATAATGATATTATATAATTTTCTTTACAATTTCTTAACAATATTTGATTTATGTGTTTGCTTACCGTATAATTTAGATGTTATCAAATTAATTATGGGCGAAGAGTTGAATAAAGAGCAAATTACAACATATGTTGATTCCGTATTCTCAAAATTCGACGTAAACAACTCTGGCAAACTTGACTTCGCTGAAAGCCGTGGGTTAATCAGGTCATTGGTCGAGTTTTTTGATAAAGATGGGCTATTATCAGCAGAAGAAAAGGCTAATATGTTAGCTATGTTAGTAGATTCTCCAAAAGCCTCCACCACAGAAGAATTCGTAAATATTGAAGAAAAAGATGTATCCGCCGTTGTACCCGGAAAGTTCAATCTTAGATCTAGAATTTCTATGTTTGAAAGTGTAAGGAAAGTAATTCCTGAAAAGAAGCCTCTGCGAAAACAGGGATCGGCAAAACTTCGACCTGGCCCAGCAAAAATTTCCAGTTTGCCGAGCCCTGCTCGAAACACTTTCTCGAAGAACCATAAAGGTTCAGATTCTCTCTAGCTTAGGTGAACTAACAAAATAAGGGCTGCTAAAAAGCCCCTATTTTTATCTTTTTTATAAAATTTATATCATTTATAGGGAAGAATTTATTAGGAAGGATTTTCCGATAATTGTTTTCGTGGAAATGAAATGTCAAAAAAATGTATGATTTCGTCACGGTGATTTTTAGAACTAATTTTTCGCCTATTATTTCTGACAAAAATTTATTTCGACGAAAATAATTTTTAGACAAAAAATAATCTTCCTTAGATAAGGATTTCTGAGACTCATACTGTAAACTCGAAATTTCTTACTAACTTAGACTAGGTGTGAATCAGGTTGAGTAGGAAAATCTTAAAAAATGAAAGTGTGAATTTTTTTTCGTATTTTTTACCTAAAATGACCAGCAGTTAAATTATATTTATATAAAATAAGTAAAAACCAAATATGTCAACATATGTTTGGTGTATTTATGGTGTATATATGGTGTATTTATGGTGTATATATGGTGTATAAATGGTGTATTTAATAGAGCAAAATTGTCAGTTTTCGTTGATTTTCACTAATGCAGGATAAAATATCTCGAGCTTTATGATGAGAATAAAAATAAATACTGGCATTATTAGTTGATTTTAAAATTTTCATTTTTAAAATTTTCTCCTCAACTCTGTTTAATTGGTGACATTTAAAGAGTTAATTATATAAACTACCTCTTAAAATGACATTTTTACTGTTTATTTATCAATACTTATTTATCAATTACTTATTTTTGAACTCACTCAGCGCAAGCAGAGGTCGACGTTGAGCTTATCGAAGAAGGCAACACTGACAATCTACGCGCAAAATTCGAAGATTTCGAAAAAACTGAAAAAGTCGTACAAAAACCAACGCTTTCACCTCAATCATCAATTGAACCCGAAATTCAAATCGAAACAGAAACACAACCAGAGGAACTTATTAAAACTGAATCAGAGGTAATTTTGAAATAATTTATTTGAAATAACCTTTCAAGAAGGTTTTTTTTCATAATAAAATGAATACGTGCTGAGAAAATATAGGCAATTTAGGGAGAAAAGGTCAATTTTTATCTGCAATAATATCATTTGATTTCATACGTATAAATTAGATCATGAAATTGCTGATACAATGAAATATTTCGTATTGTTCTGAGATGACTAGAACCCGCTAAGTTGACCTTTCTAATTATAGCGCTGCAAGCTCTGTGAGAGAAAATGCGCTGACAAAGGCGCGCGGTAAATCAGTCTGGCATTTCTCCGGTCCAGAGTGTATAAAGTTGTTTATTTTTCGGAATTATTTACAGATAATATTTGATTTTCTTTCCTTTAAATCTATTAAAACCATCCATGATTTCAACCATGAATTTCAAGGAGATTTTCACACAATTTGAACTATGAACAGTTCCGGGAAAAATAGATGTCTGTAATAAGTCACAGTGACTTTGATTTTAACTCGAAGCGTCGCCTTAGAAAATATTTTCTAGAATCAAAGTTAAACAAAGTTAAATAAAAAAACGAACTTTGGTCGCCAGCGACCACTTTAGAACGCTACGAGTTAACCGAGTGCCTGTATAGACATTTATAAACTCTTCCAGTCTCGAAGATTAATAAATATTTGAAAACTGTTTTTATGCAATAAATCCATAACGCTTAAAAGTTGTGTTTATAAAAATTCTTAATTAGTCATATTAAAATTTTTATAATAATATTTTGAATTTTCGCAAAACATTTTCAAAATGTTTTTCCAGAATTTAAAACTAAATTTCAGATCACAGCTTTAGATGAAACAATCAAAGAAACAGTTGTTGACCAATCTACAACTGAAGATGAAAACGATAAACCAGTAATTCAAGAAATCGATTTTGTTGTAGAAACAGAATCATATGTTCAATCAACTCCAGAAGATGTTGTCGAATCTGACTCTGAACAAGTTGTTGAGCCAGTTGATACCGAAAAATTTGAAAGCTCTTCTTCAAGCGCATCTGAAGACGATGAAGTTAAAGAAGAAAAAGAAATTTTAGAAACAACAGTTGTCGAAGTTGTTGAAAAAACAGAGATTCTTGTAGAACCAGTTGTTGAACCAGTGGTTGAACCAGTTGTTGAACCAGTGGTTGAATCAGTTATTGAACCAGTGGTTGAACCAGTTACCGTTGTTGAACCAGTTACCGTTGTTGAACCAGTTACCGTTTTCGAACCAGTTGTTGAGCCAGCCACGGTTGTCGAACAAGTTGTTCAAGAAATCGAGATGGTTTTCGAAACAGAAACTCAAGTACAATCTACCCCAGAAGATGTTGTCGAAGATGAATCTGACTCTGAAACAGTTGTTGAGCCAGTTGTTACTGAAGAAATTGTTGAAGTTAAAAATGTGGAACCAGTTGTTGCACAAATCGAGTTTAAGGCTGAAGAAATCGATTTTGTTAAATTAGATACACCAGTTGAATCAATCATAGAAGATGTTAAGAAAATGGCATCAGACTCTGAACAAGTTGTTGAGGAAGTTAGGGATTCACAAACTTTAATTTGTATTATCACATCAAGTTAATACACCCGCATTTATTTTTAACAATGGGTGACCGAAGAAAAACTCAGTTAAAAAGCAACTCATTTCAAGATGTTGATCTAAAACTTTTATATATTTATTCAAAAAAAAATCAACATGTTTCGCTGTTTATTTAAGCATCGACGGGAAAGTGAAGAAAAATATTTCTGAATTTTTTTGGGTACTTAAGGGAGTACTGGTCGCATTTTAAGGCCAAAAAACAGGGTTTTCAGCGTCGCCTCAATGAAATACTAGAAACAGCACGAACATATGGATTTCAGTTTAGGGATAATTGAACATTAATCTTGCTTCCACAAAACACATCGGAGGCCTCTGATTAGCCGACCAATCAGGAACGACCTTTCAAAAGTGGCACTATTTTTCACTTCAAAAGCCTACTCCTCCCTGAGTTTTGAAGATAGAGAATACTTTTATAGCTTTTATTGACCACAGAGAACGTGGGCAGAGCCCCTAGGCGAGTTTTACTCAAAAAAATTTCATCCGGCGCTTAAATGAGCAAAAAACTTTT
>SCLH01000570.1:24849-54983 GCA_004367855.1 Oikopleura vanhoeffeni | reverse complement strand
AAAAGATTTCTCGGGTACGGTTTGCTGGAAACGATATTAGCAACTATGGTCTGATTTTGAACAGAAACGGTGCTAGAGATCAAGAAATAATTTTGATGAAAAAGTTAATTTTTTTCTAGAATCCGCTGTGTTCAAAATCAGACCATAGTTGCAAATATCGTTTCCAGCAAACCGTACTCACGGAATCTTTTGGTGGCATTTAAATTGTCTAATTCTTACTTTCATATTCGAAATTTTCGATTTCGCGCACTTTTTTGTCGATATACAGCCAAATTCGATAAATCTTTGCAACATCTTGCTCACCACCTTGTTACACGGGCTTTTACATTCCGAAAATGACGTTGTTTTGAAATAAAGCGAAAAAGAAATAGGACTTTCAAAAAAATTTTTTTGCTCGTGGTTAACGCAATTTACCGGTTGGTCGAACATGCAATGAAAAAAGTCAGAACTAAAATGTGTTCCAGAGATTACGAACTACTATTCCTGAGATTTTTATAAGATTGTTATGAAGGAATGAAAAGTTATGAGCCTTCGAAAAAGCCTTTCCAGCATGGACAACCCCGTTGAGCATCGACGGGAAAGTGAAGAAAAATATTTTTTGGGTATTTAAGATATTTGTTCAAAATTTCCGAAAAATTTAGCCAACCTAAATTTAATTTATTCTAATTTTGTTGTATTGATCAGAAAAATCGATTTTGTTAACCCCCTTACTCATTTGAGTATTGATATCCTCCTGAGGCATGAGAGCCACTTTTATGGCTTGACTTTGAAGCTCTATCATCCAAAAAATATAAGTGATTTCGTTTAAATTATTTTCCAGTCATTGTGATAAAGGATAGACTTTACTTTATGGAATATTAAATTATGATAATTAACACTGTGAGTACTTAATTAAGGCTGTGGAATAACGGAGTTGACTCACACTGTTCTCTAGTAATAACTATAAGATTTTTGTAATAATATGCAAATTAAATAAAATAGAGTAAAACCTGGGCTTTCTTGATCTGATCTTCGATTCAAAATACCTTATCGGGTTCATCTATAAAACGATAATTTTCACCTCTGAAATGGTGAAATTAATGGTAAACAATATATTTCCGCTCTGTTTTATCATTCATGAGCAATTTTTCTGTTTTCAAACAAAACGAAATAAAAAAGTTCTACATTTAGTAGAAACATTATTATTTATTTTAAAGATGGTCGAGACGAATTCCTAAAAATTGAGTATTTAAAACCTTGTTTTTTACAAATAAATTATGAGATAAAGAAAAATTTCAGAGAAATCCAAAAAAAAGTAGGATAAAATATATTTCGAACGGCTCATCGAAAAACATTTTTATTTTTCAAAAATTAATCGCAAACTCTATGAGCGATTTGAATCTTCAACTTCTTTTTTAATTATTTTTGTCTTCTCAGGTCGTTTTAAAAAAATAAAAGCCACTTTTATGGCTCTATGAGTAAGGGGGTTAATCAAAAGTTTATAGAAAAAAATGATATTTTTGATATGTTTGCCGATAAAATTTCAGAACCTCAAAATTTGTTTTACCTAAAACTACGATTATTGACTATGGTCAAATTATAAACCGTTCTAGCGCTAGAGAGCAAAACATGTCTTATTTTCGACACTTAAAAAATTTCCAAAAAAATTTCAAAATTGTTTTAACTGTTATATAACTATGTTATATCTGTGCAATTCACGCTGAGTTTACTTGACCTTGGCACCCTAGGGCATATAAACTTGATACTTATTTTTGACTTTTCCCTGTTCTAAATCGTCCTAGCCAGAGGCTGCCTAGAGTTTAAGTCAGTTTATTCAGAATTTATTTGAGTTTGACTAAGGGACACTCTACTCAGGGTCAATATCAGATAATAACATAGTTTAATAAAGTTGATTCCCTTAATTTTTTGCCGAATCCTTTATTAAGTACCAGTTATTGCAGTATGTCCACCTGGCGAATCCTCGTCAGAATCATCAGACGATGAAGAAAATGCCATAAATGCCGGCACTGGTGAAGAGGGCGTTAAGGAAGAGGGCGTTAAGGAGCAAATCGTCGAAGTCACGCCAGTTCATGACCAAGCTACGTTAGCAGAAGAGGCAACCTCGGATAGCCTTTTAAACAATAGTGGGGAGAAGGCATCAAATAACCTTGAGTCTGATGGAACAGATACACCCACAGGTAAAAAATCGATTTAAATCCGTCAGACGAAATAAATAGTGAGGCAATTAAAACGTAAGAAAAATAATATATTTTTGAAAGTATGTTATTCATACTGTGTACAAACCAGTTCATCGACGTTAACCTTTGCAGTCAAAAAAGTATTGAAACCTCCCTGAGGCACCAAAGCCAGGTTTTTTGTGCTACGTTGAGCATTTTTTTTCGACATGGAAAGATTTGCCGAAAAAATATTTTGTAAAAGAAGGCACAAATTATTTCCAAAGAATGAGCTCATTTTTATCTTTTCTGGTGATAAATAATGAAAAAGATATAGATTTTATAGTGAATTTTCAGAGATATCACGAAAAAAAGAAAGATAAAACAGATTTCGAAAGGATTGTTGCATTAGTTTTTAAATTACATGTAACATGTTTTAAAAATATATTGCAAGCTCTATCGACAATTTTTATCTCAAATTTACACCACCACAATTTTTTTTCATCTATTTTGACAAATTAAAAAAAAATAAGCCAGTTAAAGTGGCTTTTTCTCTACAAGGGTTAAAGCAATGAATACTTGTTTCATTATATTTTCTTTAAGAGATGTATTCATGACCGAATTTTGTTTAAAATGTAACGTGAAGTCTGAATTTATTCTGCCGAATTCTTGCTAATTTTTGATTTAATTAAATACAAATTACAGGGTTTTCATAAGAATATTTTGGTAGCTTTTAGAATAATATTAAGCCTTGCATAAATTGTTCAAAAGCAGCCGAATATTTTTTGCCCAATTTTTGAATTTTCATAAATCCTTATTAAGTTTTTATCAAAATTGAGGTATTTTTAATTACCAAAATTGTTCTTATATAAAAATTATAATCAGAAAATATTTTTTATATCAAAAAGTAAACGAGAAACAAATTCTGATAATCAATTTCACAACCTACGCTTCAAAAAGCATAAAGTCCGAACTAAACTGAATAATTTTGTACCATTCTATAAATAAATCTGCCGGGTCTCGACCAGGCCCTTAGACATGACGAAATATGATTTTTGATGGATCAGCTTTTTTTAGTTTAGATTAAATCATTTTACATTTCGGCTTTTGAAAACAACTCATCCGATTTAAATACTGTGTGCTTACGATAAATATTAGCCATTTTTATTGGTATATATAACACCATACATGCTCATGTATAGTCACAAAATGCAGCGAATTCAGATTTGAGAAATTATTTTATCATACGGTTTTAAGTTCATGTTCTCATGAGAGGATTTATACAGTTTTTGAATGTTGCAAAACTTTCGAGCCCCTCAATTATTTTTATATGTGAGAGCTTTGAGAGATATCTTCAGGTGGATATCCCCAATCACCCGAAAGTTTTTTTCTCACGAAAATTTGGACGGTTCGGGATTTTCGTCAGGCGATTGAGACCGAACTTTTAGGGTCTCCCCTGTATTTTCGTCTATAGGAAATCATATCATTATTTTAATATGGTAATCTAAATTACATTATTTAATCTTATAAATTAAAATGTATATTTTATCAATTTATATTTGATGAGCTTGTAAAAATGCTAAACTAAGAAATTATAATACTGCTGAACGTATTGAAACTTTGTTGTGATATATGGGTTACGGGGCCTCCTGGCACATATTAGCTAGTTTTTTAGCCACAATTTTTATATAATTCGGTTTTTGAAAACTACTTAACCCATAAAGTTCTTAGATAGCTCAAACTGAGCACAAATATTTAGTGAATATTAGAATAATAAAAATTGGTCCGAATCTCACCATTTTTTTTCTGAGTTTACTGAAATTGTTTAGTTATTATTTTTTTTTAAAAGAATAAATAGTCTGATTCGGATCATTTTTTTAACTTATTTTTTTCAATAATTGTGCTCAGTTTAAGCTATCTAAGAACTCAATAAGATGAGTCGGTTTCAAAACGAATTTTATAAACATTTTGGCTGAAAAACTAGCTAATATGTGCCAGGAGGCCCCGTAATCGATATAAATACTCTTTCTTATTACTTTTTCGATCAATTTATTTTTTTTCAGAAATGTCAGAAGTTTCCACTACTCCAGAGACCCAAGTTGTCGAGCCAGCTGCTGTAGCCGGTACTGTAGAAACAACAGTGGAAACAACCGTTGTTGAAACAATCACAACAACAACCACTTCTGATGTTTCTGGCGAAGCCGTTGCCACTACTGAAGAAGCTGTTGTCGACATGGCCACCGAAGTAGTTGCCGAAGCAGTTGTTGCTGCAGAGGAAACAGTTGTTGTTGAACAAGCTGCCGTTGTCGAACCAGTTGTTGAAGCAGCTGCTGAGCCAGCCGTTGCAGTCTGTGAACCAGTTGTTGAAGTCACAGTTGTCGAACCAGCTGTTGAAGTAGCTGCCGTTGTTGAAGAAGTTGACGTATGTGAACCAGTTGCTCTTGTCGAACCAGTTGTTGAACAAGCCGCCGCTGTCGAACCAGTTGCTGTTGTTGAACCAGTCGTCGTTGTCGAACCAGTTGTTGAACAAGTCGCTGTTGTCGAACCAGTCGCCGTTGTCGAACCAGTCGCCGTTGTCGAACCAGTCGCCGTTGTCGAACCAGTCGCTGTTGTCGAACCAGTCGCCGTGGTTGAACCAGTCGCCGTTGTCGAACCAGTCGCCGTTGTCGAACCAGTCGCTGTTGTCGAACCAGTCGCTGTTGTCGAACCAGTCGCTGTTGTCGAACCAGTCGCCGTGGTCGAACCAGTCGCCGTTGTCGAACCAGTCGCTGTTGTCAAACCAGCTGTTGTTGAACCAGAAATCGTTGTCAAACCAGTAAAAGAGAAGAAAACGAAAAAAGAAACGCCTGCTAAAGCTGTAACAGGTAACTTTTTGCAAACACTAACACTGTATGGAACTCTTTATGTTTGTCTGTACTTTTTTTCTAGAAAGTAACTTATTAAACATCATTTCTTTGATTGTACTGTATTTATCAAAAAATTACATTGAACTGAATCCATTCCTTCATAACGGAAAATTCCATGGTTCATCAGCGATCGCATACTCTTTTCTGACCGGGTACATTGGTCGGTTTTTATTAGTGCCCTAACAAAAGATTAGACCCAAGCTGGCTCGATTTATAAATTTTGGAGTATTCGATCGCTGTGTTCCACTTATATCCTAAATCCATGACATGTTACATGTTAATCTCAACCGTCATAGCATATAAGTCATAGGCTATGACTCATAGGACCTGCACCTAGGCAATATCTTCCACACAAACTCACGATTAGGCGGCATGCCAGAGCGAGTAAAAGCACTCTGATAGGTTGAGATTTATATGTTATATATTATTTATTAGATCTATGATATATTTAGCAGTAAATTGAGGTCAGTTGAAATTAACGCCCAGAAGTTCCACCTCAACAGAATAATTCAATTTACTGTTAATAGAAATAAAGAACACCATGTGTACCAATTATTAACATTTTGGATTGTGTTGAATTTCATTTGCATTGAAAAACGCCTTTTATACTTTATTAACAATTATAAATTAAAATTTTATATTTATAATTATGGGGACAAAAAATTTTCAATATTAAAATTAAAGAAATATTTTATAAACACTTTTTATTTTTCACAATAATTATTTGAAAAAAAAACCAAAAAGGTTCGTTTACATTTTTGACTTAATATTTTTACATAACTAAATAATTAACAAAAAATCGGCTATTTTCGATAAATTTGCCTCAAATTGTCTTTTTTTTATCTAATTTTTTGAACCAATTTTTGAAGTCCCATTATTTCATTAAAAACAACAATGATTAAACTTCAATAATTTCAGTTGAGAAGAAAGCTACTGCTATTCATCTAACAGCCGACGCTGCCAATTTGGCATTAAGTTATGCTTGCCTCATTATTGCCGATGATGATCTAACAATTACTGGAGACAAAATTCAATCTATTATGAATGCAGCTAATGTCTCAGTCGATGGGTATTGGTATGATCTTTATGCTCATGCGCTGAAAAATATGGACAAAAAACAAATTGGAAGTATGGCTGGTATTGGTGGAGCACCTGTTGCAGCCGTAGGAACGACAGGTAAAATTTTTTTTGACTATTAGTGAGGATAAATAAAATAGCAGAATCCCGAAAAGAATGCAAACATTTTCAATTTCTTTTATGTTTTCAAACTTTGTAACCAATTTTTCAGCGAACGCAAACTTTCGAGAGTTGGATTACCAGTGCCTGATTACAAGGCAATAATTCTCAAATTTGCCTCACACTTTCAAGGCATTACTGTCCTTATGAATTATTCATGATTTTATTGCCAAATTTCTCATGATTTCATGACGAAGTTTATGTGGCCGAAAATATAATAACATGCGTGCAATTAAATTTATTTCTCTACAAAACCACGGCCAACATCAAGTGTTAATGAGCCATTATCTAACAATATATTACTGTCAACGTGCAGTCCCCATTCACGTAACAAAGCAACTGATATGACTTTTGCGCTCAAAACCTCACGAAACAAGTCAACAAAGAGCTCAATTATGAAATTGACGAAATATATGACTTCGTAAAATACGCTAAAAGCTAAAATAACTTCATGCCAAAACCAAGCATACAAGCCATAAGTTTCTGGTCAATCAGCTGCCAGTAAATATAATCACATTTTCGATGTTTATTGGATAACAAATGGCGGAGGAAAAAGATTTTTTGGGGAGATTTTTATTTTGCCATTTTTGTAAGCATGTACTTCGTATTTGCAGGTTCAATATGATTCATAATCGTTAAATTTAAAAGACCTAACAAACCCAAGAGACCTCATGAGAACCTTATCAAAATAAGTTTATTTTTGATTGATAATTCTCAAAACTTGTTTCAAGTTTTTTTTTTATTAATTCTGACAGAAATCTTTTGTATTAACTCGCTGAGTTTCTAAGGCCAACTATCAGATTCACTATTTCTAATAACTATGCCGTTTTCAAATTAATCATAAACTTCATAAGTTATGAATCATAACTTATTAAAAAAAATTCACATGAAAATCGGTCTCCGAAACTTAGCGAATTAATACAGAAATATAATACAAGTTTAAGAAAACTGGTCTAGCGTACAAAATATTAGTCATTCTGTATTGTTATAATCATGTGTATCAAGCCAAATGAATAGTCCTGTGACGCAAAAAAAAAACTTGAAAACATGAAATGTAATGTAATTGCATAAGTCTTGGAACAAGTAACTTGTTACAAGTTTCGAGAATTATCGATGGAAGTTGAACTTATTTTAATAACTATTTTGATTTTAATTACTTTAATAGGGTGCTAATGATGTCTTATGGGCTTTTTAAGTTTAACGATTCTTTGACCAAAGTCATAATATACATTTGAACTTTCAAGACCCTAATAAAATTAAAAATAGTTGGAATATGTACAGGGTTTTTATCTAGAAAATTAAATTGATTAAAATAAAACAATTTTGGGCCCAACTTAATTATAATTTTATCTTGCTTGTCAAGTATGAATTTCTTATCAAGAACCAGATTTTTGTGGTCTGTAAACAAGCACTGTGAGAGCTTTTAAATGATAACCTTGGAATAATTTTAAGATTATCCTTCGGAAGTCCGAGGTCAGAAAAAAATCGTAATGTGAAAAACATAAAATTAAAAAAAAATCGATTTTTTGAAGTCTTAGCTTGATTTTGATTGGTTAAAATTCAAATCAATCAGAATCGTTTATTTCGAATAAATTTTCAATGTATTTTTATGCTGATTCTAAATATTTTTATAAGTTTAGCCTTTTCTGTCATGGAAAAATCTGAAAATACATGAAAAATGACCAAAATTAGATGTTTTCAGCTTTATTTTTCCTTCTAGCAAAAATTGACTATCATTAGAGTAAATACTACATTTAATTATACTTTCAATAATTGTCTTTACTGTAAACAAAAATGAAAGAAAAAAAGGGATTATTTTTCCACATTTGACAAAAATTGTGCAGAAACAACATAACTTTTGAATATTTCGAGAAAATCTGAGAAAATCACATTTAACGTCGGACACCCTATAATTACCCTTTATTTAGAAACCGCAGCAGTAGTAGAAAAAGTTGAAGAACAAGCTGACGGAAGTGAATCAGATGCGTCGAGTTTTGGAGGAATGGGGGGTATGTTCGACTGAAGAATGTATTATAAAACAAATATTTGCCTTTTAAACTGTACATATCATTTAGTGGAAATTGAGTTTAAAATCGCTGGTTTATTGTCGAATGCAATGAGAATTTTACCGCAAATGCTTTCAATTCGTAAATGGCATGTTTTTTTCAATCGAATTTTTTGATATAAATATATTATGGTTCATGAAAATAAAGGATTTATTCAGCGTTAAATTTTCATCTTATATCTCTAAATAAAATCGTGGGCGTTAAGTTGATCAAAAAAAAATCTAGTTCGATCTAGTTAACTCTTGTTCTCGAACTAGATGATCAAGAGTGACTTCGGTCGGATAAAGGATATAAGATTTTGGTGTTTTAAAAAATGAAATAACTAGTTCTAATTTTTTGACCTTTCTTTGATCTGAGCATTTTTGGAAAATTTTTATCATAGATTAATTGTATTGACTAACATCCATGACCCTGAATTCTCTATGAGTCAAAGACCTTGAGCCATAATAATTTGTTCAAATGGTGAGCTTGCTATAAAAGTTTACGATTTAGCAAAACACATAAATATCAATTTTATTATCTAAATAAAATGAGTTTTATGGCTAAAATTTTGTTTTATTGCAAATGTTTCCTGATTTTGTAATTATGGACCACCGCAGAATTTTAATCAAATTTTAAAAAATTATGTAAACTGTTATTAGCTAGTATGTTTCTGATTGTCTAAAATGCATCGAAAAAAATTGAAAACTGGAAAAATGTTATAAACAGTTATTAACACCTCTAAGGAGGTGGTGGTCGCTGATTTAGGCTCAAACAGAAAATTTTCAGAATTATCGGTTAATAATTTTTTCGGAAAATATAAAAAATAATAAAATTTTGATTCCTAACAGGTAAAAAAGCAGTTTTTAATGTTTTAAACCTTATTTTTAATTGGTGTTTATGAATTTGTGGACTGTAGAAATTTCCGCAAACTCTTCAACTTCAGAAAGAAATGGATTTCAAATTTGTAACTTGTGCATTCAGGGAGGAGATGTATTTTGACTGAAGTACCTAAAATACGTAGGCGCTAAGGCATGGTTTTGACCATTTTTAGGCAGAATAGAAATATAGTTTTACAAACGGTCCGTAGCGATCTGTCCGTTTAATATAGTGGCTGAGGGGAATGGGCAACACTGGCATGCAATGGCAATTGATAAAAGTTAGGACTATGAACAACACCTTCGAACTGGTTTGATTCTTAAGGACTATGAGTGCTGTTCTCCGAGAGCAAATTACCATTATGGGCAACACCCTTCAGAATCCAGAGAGTGAATGTTCAATTTTCTTATAAATACCAATTTTTGAAGATAAATATATCAAAACAGAACAGATCATAGACCTAGAAATAAGCGAGAAAAATTTACTACATTATGCGTTGAAAATCGGTACTCATTTTTGAATTTTGAAGTCATTATGAAAAAAACTTGACTATGAGGGCACTGAGCAACAATGAAGGTAATGGGCAACACTTTCGGCCATAAGCTCGTATGTTCCCCGTTGTCGACAACCACGATATGAGAATAATTTTTTCCTTCATCTTTAAAACTCATGTAGGAGATAATAATTTCAAAGCAGTTTTCGTATCCCGTGCAGCACGGGCCGTGCTTGACGACAATATCGAGAATGTATAATACCAGTTTGAATCAGACTTGGAAAAGAATTCCAGTCTTCAACTTCTAAAAATTTGAAAATTCCGACTTGAACTAAGGAAATGTTTGTCAATTTTTTTGTTTGTTTGATAGATGATTATACAATGTTAATTGTAATTAAAGCATAGTTAGGCCTCCCGAGCAAAAATCAGCACCTGATAAAAAGATCCTATGAGTTTGAAAATTGCGCATATTTTAAGCATCCTAAATCATTGATTTGAAATAATTCGAGTTTTCGGACACCTCCATTTCCGGTGATACACCACGTGATCCTTACTGTACATAAAATTTGAGATGTCAATCTAAAGCAGACCACTTAAAAATTCCGCTTACTTGACTTTTTCGTGACAGTATCATAACTTATGAATCATAAGTTATGATTCATAAGTTAATTGTATACACAAGGAGTGCATAAGATAACCACCCCCTTTAATACCGAATTTGAGACCGTGGTCGAAAATAACTACTGCACCCACAATCCCCTTAAGTCGCTTAACATATTTAGCAGACATTCAAATTTTCAAACAACTTGTGATTTTTAGAGACAAACTGCAGAAATGTTAGATTTGCGAACAAGAAAATTAATAGGAAATTTATGCAGATGACATCTGAACTTCAAGCATGTTTTTGGGAAGAAAAATGCTGAATATTAATATATAAAATTTTGTAATTCAAAAAGAAACCATTTAATTGACCAGGATTTTCCAATTTGCATCTGAAGTTAAAACTTGTTTTTCGTGTCGACTACATAGAGCCCAACTTGATGTCTAAATAAAAAACATATCGAGTGCCTTTTTTCCTCATGTCAGTTGGGAGCTGGCCGCGATGAATATTCTTTGGCCACAGGCTGGATAAATTTCGGGTCGTATAAATTTCTACACAATCAGTGCGCATAATTCATTGTGACAACCAAAAGAAAAATGAGAACGTGACATCCTGTAGTTTCTCACGTATTACTGTTATAATTTGTAAGTTGCGAAATTCAATAGAAAGTGAAAATTTCTGTCAATTATTCGGTTCATATCCTCTTCCCAAACTAAGTCCATCTTGAAAATGCTTACTATCTCTATAGCGCGTGTTCGAATCCTACCAATGTTGTCTAAGTGATTGTCTTGAGTATGATTATAAGCAAAGGTGCTTGATATTGGGACCGCCATAGTTGATCGGTGTATAATCACTCAAGCAATCACCAAGACAATCAGGAAGACAACATTAGTGGAATTCGAACACGCGCTATAGTTAGCATTCTCAAGATTGACTTAGGTTCGGAAAAGGATATGCAAACCCCTCAAATGTTTTAAGCAGAACGTATGCATAATCTGACCCCATACGTGTGAAAATTGCATATCTGATAAAATAAAATGAGTTTTAAAAAGCTTATTTTGGGAGTTGAAACCAATTAAAGTTAGTTGTTTGACAATTAATGTCTTTTTCATTATTATGTTTTAATTTGGACCTTATTCCCACTTTTTTAAATTATATTCATTCCAAGTCTTCGTGATGATTATGTCCACTCTTTGCTCTCGGAAGGCTGAGAGAGAAGTTTGTTCAAAAAATTTAAGCATTCAGTATAACTTATAAAAAACAATTCTGAGCAGTCATTGAAATTTATTTATAATTTACTGTTAGTATTTGAAGTTAAACTTAACTTTTGAGCCGTGCAATTTTTAACAGAACTGCCCTGACTCACAAGAACTCCTGAGGCATAACGAGGAACAAGTGCGTCCTGCTTACCCTTTTAAGGCGTACCCTTTAAGGGCGTACCATAAATTCGGCAGACTGGAGTTAATATAACTTACGAAAATAATAAGTCAGTATATTTTTTCATGCTTATNATAGTTAGCTGAACCGATATAAATATGTTTCAGCTTGATAAATTATTTTTATCCATTTTAGGAAACATTTGAGTTCGAGTTTTCATCTTTGAAATATTAAAAATCTCAAAAAAATTCAAAACATTATGAACAGTTTCCGCATTTTTGGTCCAAAATTTTTTCTGTTTTGTTCATTCAAATCTAGGGGTAAAAACCAAAAAAAAACACTTTTACTTTCTTCATGGATGCCTACATATTTTCTGACTGTTGTTTGAAAATTTTTTAGAAATATTATGAAAAATTTTCGCCAAATCAAGACCAAAATTTTTTATTAGTGGTTTTTTGAATTCTTCATAAAAAATCAAGCAAAATCACTTATTGAGTTTTATGGTATCTATTAAATCTCCGTATGTCAACTAATGGGTTGGTCGCGCGATTATCATTTTTAAACTATTGATGAAATTTTAAATACCTAGCTGTATATCAATTTTATGATATATAATAAAAATAAAAGATTAATAAAAACTTTCTCGGGGAAAAATATCTGGTAATAAAAATATCGCTTGATTATGAGGCATGGCTAAGGTTAACCCTTAGATATACATGTAAAAATAT
This sequence comes from Oikopleura vanhoeffeni, assembly GCA_004367855.1. Lineage (NCBI taxonomy): Eukaryota > Metazoa > Chordata > Appendicularia > Copelata > Oikopleuridae > Oikopleura > Oikopleura vanhoeffeni. The sequence continues at coordinate 42,565 of SCLH01000570.1, read as the reverse complement.
AAGGCAAAAGTCTCGTAGAAATTGTAAATTTATTGTAAAATTATCACTAAAATAAAAGTAAAAATAAGACAAACATGAGACAGTTGAACTAATAGTAAAAACTGAATAGTGAAACTGAATAATTTTAAGGCTTCGAAACTTTGCTTATAAACCAAAGTTCCGAAAACTTCAAGGGCAACTTCTAAGGGCCAAATTGGTATGCATTGCACACTTGGCCACTTTGAACTCAACCCAAAAGCTTGGTAAATATAAGGCAAAATGTGTTACATGCAACTTAAATAACTTTTATCAAGTAATTTAAGTCACCTGAGAATTCTTTGAAATTGACCAAAACATATCAATCAAACTTCAGTGAAAGTTAAAAATTGTTACAGCTGTACACTCAATAAGTGCCATTCGGCACTAAATTTTTAAAAATTTTAGGCTTGCGAAAAATTTCCAATAAAATTGCGGGTGTTATAGGCGCCATTTCTTTTGATAGTCAGGACATTTTTAAATATTAAAACGCAATTGAAGGTCAATTTTTATCTCAAAAAAAGTTTTTTTTCTCTACGCTTGCAAGAATGAACACTTTTATTGAAGAAAAAAAATAAATTTCCACATTTTTTTTCATATATTGCTCTGAAAAAATGTACCAATCTGCCGGACTTATGGAACCGAATTAACCGAATACAGAATTAAGTCAGAGTTAAGTCAGATAATATTTGAAGGGGGTACATTATGTACCCCTTATGAAAAAAAGACAATTTTGTGTTTTTTGAGGCCAAATATCTTGAACACAGCACATTGTACAATCCCATAATTAAATATACTACAGCAGAGTGCGGCGTATAGCTGAAAGTTTTTTCGTCAAAAATAGCGTAGGTTGCGTAAGTTTTTGCGTGGGTTGCGTAGGTTTTTGCGTTGGCTTCACCTATACGCCGCACCCTGCTGTAATTAATACTATCAAGTGAAGTGGTATGTGAACAAAAATCTTGAATTATAATTAAAGATCACTGACTGCTCGTCCAATCAGAAACGAGGTTCAAAATAGAGTGATATTTGGTATTTAAAAGCCTACTCCTCCGTGAGTTTTGAAGATAAAAAAAATATGTTTAAATTTTATTAACCAAAAAATACGTACGGAGGTCTGTTACTATTGTTTTCAAAAATTCTAAATAAATTCGACAAGGATAGCTAAAAACGTTTTTTGACCTGATTTTCAGGGTCTCACGCAAAAACCTACTTCTCCATGGATTGTCTATTCAAGCATTTGAAACCTATATACATCATGATGCCCGAGTAACTTAAATCTCTTATTTGCTTTTTAAAAGAATTGGGAATAAGATATTTAAGTTACTCGGGCATCATGATCGATATAATTTAATAGTTGATGAGTATGCAGAGAGTTGTTACTATCAAAACCTTAATTTTTGTGTTATTTTGTTTCCGAAAACGATACTTTGAATTTATGAAAATCCATAAATTTTGGCTTAAATGCTGAAAACCGATACGATGAAAAGGTACTTTTCTGATGAAATATGGGGATAAAAATACCACCAATTGGTCTCAAATTGTTCATATTTAAAAAAAAAAAAAAATAAACTGTATGTATTTATTCTTTATAAATTAGTAGTCTAATTTGTAATTAAAGTATGACAACCTGTTATTTTAGCCATAATATTTTCACGGATTATTGTTTGTTATAGGAAAGAAGTTGAATCGTTGAAATAATAAAAATCAAGTGCGGAATAGTGTGTTGCTTATGAAGCTTGTAAAGTCTTCAACTTATCTTTTGATCCATCACAAATAACTGCATTGATTAAATTTTAATGAGTTCACCGAAGTCAATTCAGTTCATTTCACAATTCAGTAAATTTTTGAGTGACCTTTAAGGGGGTAGCAGCGATGTGGCAGATTGGGCCTGGGGGGAAAATAGCCCTTTCCTCCAGTTGGACTGGAAGGGTTGATAACGGGCAGGATAGAATAAATGAAAAAAAAAAAATACGGGAGACTAAAACCTTCTCTATCACCTGCAAGTAACTTTTTATGATTTCTTAGGTGAGGTGGCTCACCGGTACCGGAGTGAAAAAACTGGTAAAAATATGTTCTCAATTCACACAAAAAATCGGAATAAGTCGGTCAATTTTGTTTCAAATTGAAAATAAAACATAAACTTTATGAAACCTACGACATATTGTTTATTTTTGTCGCGTTATTTCTTGAAAAAAATTATTCTCTGTTGTTTTATGACGGTACAAATTAAATTCAGAAATTCTCTTTAAAATCGGAAATAGTCGGTCAATAATGTTTCAATTGAATAAAACATTAAAATGTATGAAACCTACGACATATGTTTATATTTTGTCCGTTATTTCGTTGAAAAATTATTCTGTTTGTTTTTATAAGTAAAAATTAGTTTTGCTGACATTATTTCTCAGTAGAATTTGGTGTTGGTTTTCATTTGTTGGTTGTCTTGGCATTATCGCCTACGCATGACGAAAAGAAACTCTGATTGGTTGATAAGAACCAATTTTCGTTATTGTTTCTCGAAGCTGATTCAAGAAAAATATAGAAATTTTCTTCATCAATTGTTTCATTTACACCCACAATCCCCTTAAAGCACGCGCGCTTTAAGTGACCAATATTTTCTCAACTCTCAAGCCTTAATATAAATTAGTCACTCAAAGCGGCGCGCTTTAAGTGACCAAAATTTGTGGTCACTTAAAGCGCCGCGCTTTAAAGTGACCAATTTTTTTGGTCACTTCGGTAATTCTTTTAACTTTGATTTTAATTTGAAACTTTTTTGCGAACTCTAGTTATGACACATCATTGCTTGGGGGGTACTCTCAGTGACCAAAATTTGTTCGCCGTTTCACACCTGTCATTTTTTTCCAAGCCATTTTGATAAGGGAAATTATTTTCGGGGGAAATATTTTTCGATTTAAATCGTCTCTTTATATGAGACTTGAAATTACCGGTTAGACATTTAACGATTTTGAATGGAAAGCTCTAAAGGTACCAATCAAGTTGAACTCTAGAGAATCTTTTGGTTTACCAAATTATTTGGATTTGATTTAAGTGCCCACAATTTTAATTTTTAATATGATGCGTCATAACTAGAGTTCGCAAAAAAAGTTCAAATCAAAAACAAAAGTTATAAATTACCGAGTGACCAAAAAATTGGTCACTCAAAGGCGGCTGCTTTAAGTGCGCCACAATTTTTGGCACTTAAGCGGGCGCCGCTTTAAGGGGGTACTCATCGGTTTGCTGAGCTTTTTAAAATCGTAGGGCTCAGAACAAAACGAGAAGCAAGTTATAGAAATTCTGAAAAGCTAAAAAAGAAGATCCTATTCCTTTTGCTTCCGACCAAAATTAAAAAACAGAGTTTTTGAGCCCCACAGCACAAGTGGGAAGGAAGAGTCTCTATGAACACTGATTTAGGACTTCCCCCAAGTGTCTTTTTATTCTCGGAAACGGTCGCCTTAATGGAAATGATTAACACTTTGTAAGAATAACATCCTTATACTACGTTGAACAGTTAAAATCGAAAATATTTTGGAAAAATTTCGATCGACTTGTTGCTTAGATTTAATAAAACCGTAATCTTTATGATATTTTTAGAAATTTGTACTAGCTTAATTTTCCTCAAAACAAACCGATTCGGTCGATTTTTTTTTTTAAATTAGGCATTATTCGAAAGGAGAGAACATGTCTATCTCAATTTCTAGTTGGCAAAACTTTTTTTTAAAACAGTCGGGCTCCTCATTTACTAGAAAATGGCAATTAATTCAGCCGGAGAACGTCAATTTTTCATGATTTCTGATAAACAAAAAATTTCCATCGTATCCGAGTTGAAAGTACCAACAAATGGAAAGCTCATGGTCTACTGAAGAAACAAAGTTTGCTTACGTCAGGTTGAAATTTTGGATCCCTTATATTTCTAATGAATCAAGTAAACATTGAAAATTTCAAACTAAAAGCGAAATTTTCTTCAAAAAACGATTCGGTTCGATTTTTTTTTTAAATTGATATAATTCGTTAGAGCACATGTCTTCTCAATTTCTAGTGTGAAAACTTTTTTTTTAATGCATCTTTCCTATTAATAGAAAATTGCATTTTGGTTCAGGCGCGGAAGGTCAATTTTTTTGGGAGTTTCTCGAAATATTGTTTTATTTTCAATCGGGCGAGTTGTACCGAAAAGTACCCTCAAATTGGAAGGCTACGCAAACCACTGAAAAGTAAAAAGAGCTAGCTTCAGCTTTTAACTTATTTAGGAATTTTTGCATTAAAATTGAGGGTTATGTATATTTTTTCTCTAAAAAATACTTAGAAAAAAATCTGGAAAAAACTCGAAAATTTTGGAAAAAAATCTCGAAAATTTTTTTTTGAAAGAGCAGAAATGCACTTTTGTTGCCTTCTTGAGGCTATTTGGTGGCAGTCTTATTATGTCCCTAACCTGAAATTAAAAAAACCGATTGAGTAGCCCCTTAATGGGCGCCACTTTTTTGATTGCACTTTGAAGGCGCGCTTTAAGTGACCAATTTTTGGTCACTTAACCCGTGTTGAGGCAGCAGAAAAAAAGTGCCGGCCAAGGCACCGACACCTATATTAGTAGGTTTGACTGTTCAACCCCCCTCTAATTCAGAAAGCCCAAGGGGTAGTTTAGAGGTTTCATTTTATGTTTGCATAAGGAAGTTCAAACATATGATATTTTGCATCCGACATTTGTATTCTAGATTTTGATTTTTAGTTTAGAAAATTTACTTGATAAGAGCCAGGGTACAGCATATCAGGTGATACAAAGCTCACAGGTCGTCGTTGCACAAAATTTATTTTGGTATTGGATTTAGGATGGGTGAACCTGAGAGAAAGGAAAGATTTTTGAAGGTCTTCAAATGACCCAAACCAACCTATGGATCGATAGATAAATGAATTTGGGAAAAAAAAAAACCTTCTTACAGGTTTTTGCCCAAAAAATGACTAAAATGACCAAAAATCGTGATTTCGGTTAAAAAAAAAGTTCAAATCAAAAAATTATTTTGAAATTTGAGAACACCGGTACACCCTAGCATTGAGAGGTGTTTTAGCCCTTAACACTGAAGTAGCTAGTCAAAAAAAAAAATTGAGTTCCAGTTGCTCAGCAAAAAAATTGTAAAAACTTGATTTTTCTAGGTTTGAAGCTGGACAGATTTTCACAATTATCATATTAAAATGCCTCCCGAGCAAAAAATGAGCACCCGTAAAAAGTCTTATTTAATTTTGAAAAATTTTCGGCCCCATCTAGGATAGTTTTTGGAGGACGCTTGAAAATTTGGTCGAAAATTTTTTGGACTTTCGACCACTCGGTGGACGCTGTTTAAGGTGGTCAAATATTGAGTTTTTCGTTTTTTTCAAAAAAAAAAAGCAAAATGTAACATCTTTTTCTCGCAATTTTTACTAACTTTTTCGTTGTACTGCCGTTAAATTTTGCTCTCGAGATTGGACATCTCAAATTTCATATACTCAACAACCGATCACCTGGTTTTTGGTAACACCGGAAATAGAGGTGCCCGAAACTCGAAATTTTTTTAAAACAATTGATTTATTGGGCTTAAAAGCAATTGCCGCAAGCATCGGACTTTGTGGAACGGTAAATTAGCACTATAAGGTCTCAGATTGACGACAGGGTGTGCTACAGGCGAATCTTTGATTTTGGTGGTTTTGTAAACACGGGTTATTTAGCATTCACAGCTAATAAAAAAAATGAAGTAACAATTAGAGAGGAAATTTTTTTAAAATTTAATTTAAATAATTTTTTTCAGAGAAAATTTTTCAAAATTTTTTGCCGGATCGCTGTGATTGTTGAAAGATAAAAAATGCTTCAAAAAAGTGACTTTTTGACTTCGGAAATTGAAACCGCATCATTAAATTTAGACAGAAAACATACTTTAAAATTTGTTTTACAAATCGGAATTGGTTTGTGAAGAGTAAAATCAAAATGACACGAGAAAATTTCAATTTTAAGCAATTTAAACAAAACTTTTTTATTAAGAGAATTTGAGGAAACATGTTCAATATGAGAAAATTAACATTTGAAAGCCCACCATTAAGATTGGAAATTTTCTGGATGAGTTGTTTTTATTCTATTTTTTTTTTTCCATGAAATTTTCAAAATTTTGCCGATCGCTTTGATTTGGTTGATTTTTCTAGTATAATTTAAATTATTGCCGGTTTTCTATTTCCGGGGTCAAAAGTTGACTTCTGAGTATGTTTATTTCTTCCAACCCAATCAGCGAGCGGCAAAATTTTTATTGCAAAATTTTCCTAAAAAAAGATAAAATCAACTCCAGAAAATTTCATCTNCTGGAGGAGAGGGCTATTTTCCCCAGCAATTCCAACATTCGACACACCCACAACCCCCTTAAGTGACCAAAATAAGATGTGAAATGGATGTGAAATGGGGTCAAACACGGCGAACAAATTTTGGTCACTTAAAGCACCCCCAAATTTTTGAGAACCTCGGGAATTTATAAGATCCAGTCAGACTTAAGTGAAACTATCGTTCGTTTGCCTGATTGAATGTTAGAAAAATAAATTAATTTCTTCATTTTAGGTGATCTGGGGATGGAAAAAAACAAAATTGATCCCCTTGAATTCGATTCGATGCCGTATAAGTCTCGAAAATTTCAACTTTTTCAATGGGAAGGGATAAAACAATTTTAATTATAATGTTTTCAATCTTTGGTCTTGCTGATATCTAAAATTAGAGAAGAAAGCCCATTTTAAAAGAATAAATCAGAAATTAATTTCCAGAAAGTTTCCAGAAACCAAACCTAATATCAAGCCAAGCTGGCTTCAAAAAAACAAGCCGGATAAAAAAAATAGTTTCATCGGCTTCAGCTTGGGTTGATCAAGCCAACCCTAGCTCAATCCAGGTTGGTTTAGCCAGAATGTCTCAAATTTCAAAAATCGGCACTACGCAAAGTTTATTTTTTGCAAACTGAAAAATTCCTTGCTAATTTACGACATTTCTTTGATGATGATATGTTCAATCAAAAATGACGTTTTCAATGACAAATATAAATGTCATTCCCTACTTTAATTTATAGCATATAAATTATAGGCTTTAATGCTGACTGTGCCTATTAAATTGAAGTTAGGGCTTGACCTTCGAATTCACCTCACAAATAATACTGGGAAAGTGATTTCAATACACTGATATTGAATACAGTCTGAGTTTTCTCGTTGACGGCGCTTTTTTATTTCGAAAAAATACTCGATGATGATTGGTCAAGATTCGGAATATCTGTATGTGATTCATTGATTGGTTCATTTTAGCGGAAAAAACGCGGTCAACGAGAAAACTCAGGCTGTATAAAAAAGATCAGGATTCCAAAAGGGACGCCTTTTATTACGTTTTTCATAGCAAAACATATTGAAATTTTGATGAAAGGGATTCACGATATGAAAATATGTTGAAACCATGTTTTTAGATCCTATCCTAATTCAACCGAAAGTCACTGACGATCTCGCTCCCACACTGTAGCTAAGTGACTTACTTATTAAAGAATGTTTTGAGCAGGGTTTTGAAGGATTTATTCAGGGAAACTTTTGAAGAAGCCAGGGATTGCAACCAGGGATCGGCGTATAAAAAATTAAAACTGGATCGTATCGTATCTAGAGGAGATGAAATAAAAATAGAAAATTACAATACGAAACGATCCGAAAATTACAATTCGAAAATATCCAATAATGCCGATCCCTGATTGAATGAATCAGCAGACAAACTCGGTCTCTAATAAAACCAGTAAATCATGTATTTATTAATAATAAAATTCTATAATGACCACGGCATATTAATGGCAAATACATCACTATAAATTATATTGCTTTTAATATTTGCTTCCGAATATGTCTTTGGAAAATTTTAGCTCAAAAACATTTTAAAAATTCATTGACAAGAGATAAATCGATAAAATGAAACTTCTTGGAAGCCTGATCGCTATAGCCGCTGCTAAGGAATTGGTGCGGGGTAACCCAGACTGGATTGACGACAGATATGTTGACGCCGTTTGCGCTGACAAAGGACCGGGAAGCTATACTTATAGCGATACAGGTACAAAAATCAGTGTTAAATATGTCTTACTCGAAATATGTCTTACCCGAAAATTTATCAAAGTTTTCGATGCATATATTGTTTTGTTAATGATGTTATTGCCCATGAAAATGATGGTTAAATCGTTGGCCCGAGGGATTCATACTACGACGATATACAAGATAACTAACATAAGATAGCAACGGCAAAATAGTTTTTTGCTTAACATTTTGTTACTTATATCTTAATTGTAGCCCTTGGAAAAATATCAGGTTCAGTACAAAATTGAAAAAAAAATTGTCAGCTACTGCTCAAAAAGGAAAACTAATTTTGAAATTATTTTCGAAAAAATCAAAAATTTCAAGCTTACACATAGGCAAGTGAAAAAACGGTTTTACATTTTTGAGCAGTAGCTGACGCGTAAAAAAAATTTACTGATCAGTATATTTTTCAAGGGCTTCAATTTAAACATTGTTAAAATAATGTGGAGTATTTTTTGCCGTTTATACCTTTAACTTACATTATGCATACGAATTTGTGTTCAATAAATTCTACAACTACGAGTACATGCAAATTAATTATACAACAGTAGGTAAATAATTGAATTCTAAATTGTGGCGACATTGATTTTTTATGATTATTCTGTTTGAATTGAAATTCATAGTTTATGAATTATTATTCATGAATATAAACTTGCTTTGCAAGCTATGTCAACAAAATTTTTTCATTCATACCGGTTTATAAATTATATTGCCCGTTAATTAGATCTGTCAAATTTCATACCAAGCATTTATTTTGAATTATATCATATATCTTTTCCAAACGGAACTCCATCTCAAAAACGTTTACTATCTCTATAGCGCGTGTTCGAATCCCACTGATGTTGTCTAAGTAATTGTCTTAGTCATTGCTTGAGTGATTACACATCGATCAAATTTAGCTGGGTCCTAATATCAAAAGCACCCCTTGCCTATAATCATACTCAAGGCAATCAGTAAGACAACATTAGTGAGATTCGAACACGCGCTATAGAGATAGTAAACGTTTTTGAGATCCAGTTCCGTTGGGAAAAGGATATTTAGAACAGCCAAGAATTTCTCTGCTCAGTGCTCACACTCAAAAATACTCAAAAACGCACTAGATTTTGATCAGTGAAGCCTTGAAACGACTTAGACTAATCATTTTCATACTTTATACCCTTTAGCAAAGCGTTGTACCACATAATCACAAAAACATAATAATAAGTAACATTATAAAGAAAATATTTCGAACGGTTGATTCGAAAACAAAACGATAAAAAATTATGAAAGCATTAGAAATTTCATAAAATTCTTGTTCATTTTACAATAAGAACAGGCGCTCTGACTGACCACTATGTGCAAATCGGCACAGTCGGAGTTCATGGGTTAATGATGTTTTTGACCATGATAATTTTTGAATTTTTTATGATACCATTAAGTTAGTTACCACCGAAGTGCTATTTTAAGTACTAGGGCCGAGATATGCACAAAAGTGTGATAAGGAGATATAACTTCATAAAGCATGCTTCTTTCACTTAAATAGCAAACTTCTGTTCACCCATAAATACAAGTGCGCTGAATAGTCTTGCGGTACAAAGCGTCTTTGGGGCGTCTAGGCTGTTATCGGTTTTCAGCATGGAAAATTTCCATTGGAAATCTATGATAGTTACAAAAAAATGTAAAAGTACATTTTGTTCAGAATTTTTAAAAGATAAAAAAAAATCTTCGGAAATTGACCGCTTCTGATTGGCTAAAAATTCTGACATTACTGACTTACTTTAAAAATAAAAGTAATGTTATCAGCGTATTCTCGCGAAGTTTCTCGTTCCAAACTTATTTTTGGTCCAACCTTGAATTTTTATAATACGATTTTGAGCCAAACTCGAATTTTCATAATTGAGTTTTTAAGGAAACAAATTCAAAATTGCAGCGCGATAATATTTATAAAATTTCATATGACGAAATGTTCCATTCATTTTCCCGACCATCACCATATATACACCAGTATATCGAGAAAATTGCAAAAACTGCGTTTATTTTATCTGTGTTTTAAAACCACTCTTTTTAATGGAAAATATTATAGGAAATGCATCGAATCGACTTTGAGAGGGTACCAGTAAGTCGGCCTTATTTTATACAAGTTGATTCGTACAATTTTCTATGATCACTCACTGAGAATACTACTCTCTGAAAGCTTGCAACGGTTGTCCCCTTAATTTGATAAGAAGTCCCTGAAAATCATGATATTTTATAGCTGATGGGACTTAAGTGGCTTGGCTCGATTTTTGGATCTGAGCTGTTATCACTTACACATTAGAGATCGTCCAGGTGAGTTTCGAACACCTCAGGTTCATTTCATGTTCATAAAAATAACATGACCTTAGTGATTATAAAAAAGTAGATTAATGTGGTTTTGTTTTATCTTAGTAATTTAGTACAGGATTCTAAAATATCTTCAGATGGTATTTTTAAATTTCAAAACTTTTCGGCAAAAGGATGTTTTTGGATGTTACATCATGTAGTTGAAAATGAGGACATGTGTTTTGGGCTTATGGGTTTCAGGGGTGACCGGAAACTGGCAGATTGGTATTTTTAAGGATAGCTCGGGAACGGGGAAAACATTATAAATTTGTAATATTTTTTATCACTGTAATTCAGATGTCTAAAATTTTGATTTTTTTTGTTTCAAAATTAAAATTGTCATCTAAAAGTGGTTTAAAGTCAATGAAAAGGATGTAAAACGCTTATGTTTTCGTTGTTGTATTTTTTCTAATAAAAAGGTGCTTTTAAAAATATCGCATTTGAACATGAGATTTCTTCAAAACATACAAATAATAACCAGATGAAAACAATTCATTATGGAAGAATGAAAAGTCCCGTTTTTTTCTGAAATTTCGACTTTTTTTTCCGTGAAAAACTGTGTAAATTTTTTTATAATTTGGCTAAATTTTAAGATAATTAACCGCATGTATGAAATTGTCGTTCAATAAATTCTACAACAACGAGTGGAGATTAATTTATTTTATAAGGTTAATTACGGAAGTTAAATATTGCCAACATCGGTTTTTTATAATTATTTTGTTAATTAATATTCATAGTTTATGATTCATAAATCTTAACCTGTTTTGCAAGTCTTGTAATAGAAAGTTGTTCATGTCATACCGGTTATAATAATATTGCCAGTAAATTAGATCTGTCAAATTTTTACCAAGCATTTATTTTCGATTTATATTTCATTCGAACGGTTCAATTTTGCTTTGAATATTAAATGTTCAAAATCCTAACTTGAAGTCTCGCTTGAAAATTTTGTCTATTGTATCAAAATTTATTCCAAAAGTATATTTCAATAGTTATATTATTTGTGTACATAATGTACATCAATTTGCGTTTGAGCATAACATGTTTTAGGGGGAGTTATTGTCTTGAACCCAAAAAACTAGCGAGCTTATCTTCCAACCTACACAAAGAGCATCGTTCATAATGGCGCCAGCTAAAGCTCACCTACGTAAGATGATGAGTCCTGAATTACTATTGTACTAAAGTCATCATGAGTTTGGTTCTGAGCACGTCCTTAACATGGCGCTATTATGATAGATACTATTAAATGACTCCAACCTACACAAGAATATTTATCACTCGGAATCACTTTCACGACTAGTAATGTATAAGAATTGTAAACGAGATTTTTCGAAAATTTCTAGATTTTTACCATTTTTCCAGACCGAAAGTAATTTTCATTTTCGAATGAAGTCGAAAATAATACCAAATGAAAGACATTTTTTTTATAGATTTGAGTATTGAATAGTGGTTACATCAATGTTTATCAAAATTTCGAGATAAATTGAACTTTCTATATTATCAATCTTACACAAAAATTGTATTTTTTTCAAAAATTTATTATTGTTCTATTAGTTATTTATGCTTTTTGATCATTTACGATCGATTTGGTGCATTTTTACAGATACGTAACTAAACGTAGGAAAAGTAGGGACCACTAATGATATTGGTTCCCGTTCACCACCCTCTTAGATATAACTTACAGTATGAATCATTCTGCACATTTAATCATTTTTAGTAACCGCCAATAATATGCCACGCCTATCCCAAATTCTTAAAATATAATCGCTTATTACAAAAGTGGGTTGAAATGCAGTTGGGAAACGGGTTTACCCTACTAAGATAATCGTTCATAATCGCTATAATCGGTTATAACCTAGGTGGGTTGGTTGGTTTTATTAAATCACCTAAGGTAACTTTATGTGATTTTATAGAAACCAAGCCCACCTAGGTAATAAGCGATTTAACTGATTATAGCGATTAAACGCGATTATTGTAGTTAACTTAACCTGTTTTTACAACTGTATTTCAAGACAAAGTCAAACCAAAACAACAATAAAACATTCTGTTTTCAGGTAACCCGAATCGGGTTGGCAATAAAAAGCCAAAATAGTAAAACGCCAAAAAATCGATATTTCTGGCCGTAAAATATTTTTTTCAGAAAAATACGATATCGATGTTAATTCTAGCACAATTTAGAACAAAAAAAATTCGATAATTTCTTTTAATAAAAAATTGTGGAGAAAGGCTAACTTCAAAATTATTTATTCTGAAAGTTATTTCATTGCGAACAAAAATTATCAGAATTTTTTCAAAAGAAAATTGTTCTTTATTTTCACCAAAAAAATTAAATTTTCGATTTTCTATTATTTTGACAATTTACTGCCAATCCCTTCTTTTCAATTAGCGTAGTTTATAATCGCCATTTGAATTGATTTCATTATGCGAATGGTTGATGCCAAGAATTCATTATCAAATGTCTTGAAAAAACAATATGGGAAATAAAGTTGAATAAGCTAAAGTGAACCATATATATCAACAGTGTTGATTAAACACCGTTGCAAAAAACTCTTGGTGCATACTAAATAAATTGAGTGTCAAAACAAATCATTTACAGCCCGAGTTTTCTCGTTTACTGCGTTTTTTTTATTCCACAAAAATGAACCAATCAGATACAGGTATTTCGGATATTGACCGATCACCATAGAGTAATTTTGCGGAATAAAATAAACGCAGTAAACGAGAAAACTCAGGCTATATATTTTTTTTCTAGAGAATATTTAAAACTTTTATGTTTTGTTGTACAGATATTTTGTTGTAGATTATTTCTCGAAAAAATTAAATTTTTTCAAGCGCCAACTTGGCTGCAAAGAAAAACAAAAAAGTTTTAGCTGTTTGCTCCAGACATAAACCAACGTTTTTATAATTCAATTACATCATGTACTCATTTAAAGCCACGACCAAAATTTGAAGAATCGTAAGAATCGTAAAATGAGCATTTAGTAAAGTTTTTTCAAACATTTTCAGAAAATCTTTACTTCAAATGAGCAAGGGTTTATTCACATGAGAAATCTTTACTTCAAAAAAAAATTATTTTTAGTTTTAATAATTATGAAGAGAATATATCTGGCGGCGACCACTCTCATAAAAATTATCGTGATTGCATCATGAATAAATAATTGAAACATATAGAAAAATTAAGCATGAAAATCCCCCTGATTGCATCATGAATAAATAATCGTAAAAATATATAAAGATTTTGCATAAAATTAAAAAAAAATCGGAATCGTCGTATCTTTTCATCGGGCAACGACAGTTGTAACCAAACTTTCGTTCCACTAGGCTTCATGTTATCCAACCGGATTTCGACGTAACAGAAGGTTACTAACTATGATTTACCATGATGGATTTTCGGGTTAGTTGGCCAATTTGTGACAAATTAATTTTATTAATAGATTTTCTACGTAGGTAGCTTTTATTTAAGTGCATCCACCCGCTTCAGCAAAAAGTTTAGTACCCATCGACAGACGGTTTTTGCATAAGATAGTTTTTTTCTTTTAACTTTAATTGAGAATTAAAAATTGTACAAAGGATTTTGACACATAATGAAATACTAACCGCTTATTTTTTGTATTGGCGGGATTTTTTTTATCAAGAGCAAACGTGATTTAGTCCGGTACCTTTTTTCTTAAGGGGGTGGCATAAACCCGGAATCCTGGAGTCAATATAACTTACAAAATAGTAAGTAAGTATATTTTTTCATGCTAATTATAGTTAGCTGAACCGATTTAAATATGTTTCAGCTTCATAAAATAAAGATTTGAGTTCGGGTTTTCATCTTTGAAATCGTAAACAATTGAAAAAAAATCAAAGTATTATGAAAATTTTCCGCATTTTTAGTCGAAATTTTTTTTGTTTTGATAACTGAAATCTGTGGTTAAAAACCAAAAAAATAGCAACTTTAATTTTTTTCATGGATTCCTACATATTTTCTAACCGTTGTTTGAAAAATCATAAAATTTTCATTTTTCATTTTTTATCGACTTTTTAAGAAAAATTATGAAAATTTCCCCCAAATCAAGTCCAAAGTTTTTTATTCGTAGTTTTTTTAACTCTTCATAAAAAATCATGCAGAATCACATATTAAATTTTTTGGTATCTATTAAATCGACATTTTGAAACTGTTGATGAAATTTTTAACACTTGACTGTACACTCGATTAAGCTCCATCGGCACCTGAATCTTTAAAAATTTTATGGTTGCTGAAAAATCCAATATAATGTGGGATGTAGTGGCGTCATTTCGTTTGATAGTCAGGACATTTTTTAATATGCAAAACGCAATTTAAGGTCAAATTTTATATCTTAAAAACAAGCTGTTTTTTCTTAACTTTTTGCCAATTTTTACCCTTTTTCATGGAAAGAAACAACCTGTGATATTTAAGAAATTTTCGACTGTGCAGAGTTATTAAGGACATCTTATTAGCGAGAGTAACACCCGCAAATAAATAAAGTTTATAATATCGTCTTTAAAAATTCATAGTCGGGTTAAGTGGTGAATGGATGTACAGTTAAAAGTTGTTTTTTATACTTTCAAACTATAATTTAGTTATACAAATAATATATGTAAAAAAAATGTGAACGTTTGTAAGAATTAAACACTTTATATGAAGATTAAAATAAAAAATTAACTTCCACATTTTTTTCTTTCAAATTATCTCTGAAAAATGTACCAATCTGCTGGACTTATGCCACCCCCAAGATGGCTCAACGGATTCCCAAAATCTCAGAAGATAATTATAAAAAAGGTTTTGAGACGCACCCAAAACTTTTTTGGAGTCTTTTCGGATATCTGATATACCGGAAAAAACTGGTGAAATCTTAAATTGTTGGTTTCTTGGTCACTGGATATAAGATGTATATGATTTTTTACCATTCGTTTTAAAAATTGTTGGGCAAAAGTTAAAGGGGTTCCATTTTGTGATATGACACCAAATTGTAATGTAACTCGCCATATCATTATACAGCCTGAATTATTTAAATGGTCTATTTTTTTCTTCTGGTGGCTAGACAGCAATGTTAAAGCCAAAATAATGTTTATTTTGCTGTCCCATCAACTCGTTTTTTATATATTCTTTAGCCCACAAACGAGAAAAAGTAGGACGTTCAAAGAAACTTAAATTGAATCTAGTGGGTGATTGACTTATATAATTAATATTTATTTTAGTTTGCAATTATTACATCGTATGTAGTGGTGGTGGTGTAAAACCGATTGTACTGTCATGTTCTAATGGTCTTTTGTTCAACGAATCTAACAATTCGTGCGATTACGAAGAAAATGTGCCACCATCATGTGGTTTAAAGCCAGATGGAAATCCTGAAGATACAGCATGCTTAGAGTTAAAAGTTAAAAAATCTTAAAATGAAGCACATTAGAATAATATTTTTTCGTCAAAAAATAAAATGACAAAAAACATCCTAGTTCAAATTGGAGTTGAACGATCATCGCAGCCGTTAGACGATTGAGCACACTTTCACGGAGGTTACAACTAAAAATGAGATTATCTTTTGTTTCAATCGCACAAAAATGGCGAACTGTATTTTCTCAAAATTATTTCGGTCAAAAATCTTGACTCAAGATATCATATCCTTAATCCAACCTGAGTCCATGGTGAAAACGTTTCCGACCGCAGGGCTGAAGTTCGAATCCCAGTGTCCCGCAGCGGGACTCCCGCTTCATATAACGAGACGAGTCGTGCGATTGGATGGATCCACTGGGATTCGAACTCCAGCCCTGAGGTCAGAAACGTTTTCACCATGGACTTCGGTTGGATAAAGGATATATTAAGTTATTAACCGCTTTATCAGTTTCCGAGATATAATATATTATTTTATATATCATATAA
This sequence comes from Oikopleura vanhoeffeni, assembly GCA_004367855.1. Lineage (NCBI taxonomy): Eukaryota > Metazoa > Chordata > Appendicularia > Copelata > Oikopleuridae > Oikopleura > Oikopleura vanhoeffeni. The sequence goes on along the minus strand of SCLH01000570.1, from coordinate 26,247 downwards.
AGGAAATTTTGACTCGAATAGATCTGGTAAAAAAATTCGGAATCACTTATCTCTGCAGTTATTAATATTTTTGATTCTACAATTTAAAGCCATATATTGTCATCATTTTTAAGAAGTATATACACATAAGTAGTCCCAGAAAAAATATTTTAAACTTTGTTATCAGAATGGAAACGGATTTTATCCAAATGAAAACGATTGCAACAAATATTTTATCTGCTATAATGGAGGAGTGATCCCAGGCGAATGTCCAGGTAAATATTAAACTATTTAAGATTATTAACATGAACAATTTGAAAAATATATTTTTATTTCGATACTAGATCGTATTTATTTTGACGTTTCGGCTAAACAGCCATTTTCAGGCTATTCAAAAATACATTCACTAGAACTTAGTCAAACAAAAAATAATGAAGCTTTGTTCATCGTGAATCACCATTGGTGATCATAAGCAAAAATCTTTTGCGAAATACCTTTCAAAATGTTCATGATTTGAATATGAAACTATATTACGCAAGAGGTAGCTGTGCCTGAAGCATTATTTAACAAAGATTTGGTCCATAAGGACATGGTGCATAAAAGCATTACTCAAATAGGATTTAAGTTAGGGTGGGCTACACTGAAAATCTAGCTTATAAATTCAAAATTATTTTTTGATGAGAAAAATTCAATCTACGTTAATGTGAATCTAAATTTTATTATATGTCCAAAAATCTAATCCGATTTTTATTTTGAAGCATTTAATTTTGAAAATCACAATTTGACAAATCTTATTGATGAAGATAAAATACCCTCACCAAAAAGATCATATATATTTGAAATATACAAACGTTGCGAGATACTTGCAGCCAATCAACAACCTGAATTTCAAAATAAGCCAATGAAATCGGCTGAAATGTGAGCGGCCATCCAATCATTTTCTCGCATTTTACATCATTTAAATTTTCAGGATCTGTTCGGCAAGGGTCTTTAATACATATATATGTATACTCTACAAAATAATTTCGAAAATCATAAAACAGTGAAAATAAAATTTTCCACATAAAAATTTTTGGTGTCAAATGTAAATTAAAAGTTGAATTTTATTCAGTTTATAATAGTTTCATATTTGTTTATATAATTTTAAAGTTCCCCGATTTTGTAACATTTTTTTCTAAAAAAATATTTTTCATTTCACACCCTAATTTTCCTTAGAGTTTTACAACTTTACTTGCCAAAGTTTCAGGATAGCGAAATGTTAAATAAAACGGAAATCCGCAAAGGGAGACCGCTAAAGTTCTCAGAAGTGATGTATATCTCTATCAAACTAAAATTCAAACATGATTTATGGGTAGCTGTATAAATATGTCTTTTTAAGCACCAAATCGCCAGCTCTTAGCCAAAAGCTGTGACTACGGA
>SCLH01000570.1:9592-20461 GCA_004367855.1 Oikopleura vanhoeffeni | reverse complement strand
ACAATTAAGAGTCGATTTATTATTAGTAAATGTCGTATTAACTGAATTTTTACATTAACTGATTTTGGGAAGTTGTTTTGGAAGTCAATTTTGGTCGTAAATTAAAATTAGTAATTTTTTCATACTATCTTTTCCGTGAAACTATTTAAAACAAGTTTTTAATCAAAATAAACAATTGGCAGTATTTTTTCGAACGTTCACAGAATTACTTACAGGCTTGAATGTTGAACCTAAATATATTACCAGCCTGGTTAAATTAAAGTCATAATTTCAAACAAAAACTGATTGGTCATAAGTGCCTCCGTTTAACTCCGTGGCGGATATATTGAGGAAAGGTGATCAGGATTTTTTAAAGCATTTTTCACAACATTTAAATGCTCAAAAGAACCTCTTGTAAAGAAAGTTTTGTCAAAACCGTTCTAATCAAGTTGTATCAATATCTTCCCAAAAGTTTTAATGAGGTACTCATGACCAATCAGTTTTTTGGCTATGTTTACGTGGGAAATCCAATCATGTTGTTACATAACAAAAATCCCCATTTTGCAATTTTTCGCCAACTTCAAGATAATTTTTATAAAAGGATACTAAAAACATATCCAATCTTTATTTTATAATAATACCAGTCAATACCACAACAGTTTTAAGCAAAACAAATAAACGATTCATTAGATAATATTTTCTACGGGGTTTATCTGAAGTTGAATAGGCTGTCTGCAAAACATTCAAAATAAGCCCGTGTTTGACCCTCATTTGACCAATGAGAGCACTGGATATAACGAAGTTGACCAATGAGAGCTTCGAAAATAAGTTAAGCTTTTTTACTCAGGGAAAAACGAAACATGAAAACGGGATCTGAGAATAGAACAGTTTTTGTACTTGGCGGCAAGTCTTGTTGATAACCTTTTCCAACGGAGCTCCATCTCAAAACGTATCACTATCTCTTATAGTCGCGTGTTCGTAATCCCAAAAAACATAAATATAGTTGTCTTAGTGATTGTCTTGGAAGAATATGATTCTATCGACAAGGGTCTTGATTAATGGACCGACTAACCACATTGTATACGGTGTAGTAAATCACTCAAGAAAAAATACTACTAAAGACAATCATTTAGTGACCAACATAGTGAGGTCAAAAAAAAGACAAAACAGCGCCAATAATAGAAGGATAAGAATAGATATAATATAGAAGATAGAGAAGTTCCCGAATTGGAAAAAAAGGATGCTAAAAAATGTTGGAATAAATATATTTTTTGGCTGAGAAAAAATGTTTAGACGGTTTACTATTGGTATAATTCGTTAGAAACGCATTGCATATACCACGTTCAGATCTACGGAACTAATAAGCTCTTAATTACAATTCGTGAGAGCCGTTTTTGTCATTTTTAACTTGTTTGTTTTTACACGTTAGAAATGACTGCTAAAAGGGCAGATAACCCAAAAGAATCCTATTCATAACTATAAATATCAATTTTTTGACCGGGAATTATATATATTCAGATTTCCGGTTTACTACTACTAAAACAATTCACTGGTTTGGGAGCCACTGTATTACTGAATTTCGAAAAAATGGCGTTATAATGATAAGGGCGGCGGTAATAAAATTTTGTGGAAAATTCATTATTATTAGAAAGTCTTACAACTTTGAAATTTTGCTCTTTAGGTGAAGCTGTGATCATTTTTAAAAGTTTTCAAGATCATTTTTAGGTTCCCTTATATCGATTTATCTTGGAAACGAATTTTTGTGGAAAATTATTTATTATAAAAAATCATCAAATTGATAGATTTAGCTCTCTGGTGAGACCTATGATAATTTTAAGAACATTTCAAGGTTACTTTCGTTTTTTTTCGATCGCGATTAATATGGTAACGAAATTTCCACAAAAACACTGGTGGTAAATTTTCAAATTTTTTATTTTCATTTTCTCTGATATCGATGGAACATACATGTAAGTTTCGCTGTTTTTTTCTTGGCCCACGTTTTTAGCCCCCGATTATAAAATGTAGAAAAACACTTTTTGGAATTTCAAATCCTACTGTTACTGACATTAGTAGTTAATCTTTTGGTCAAAAATAATAAGATTTCATACTCATACAATAATGCTAGCAAATACCCTTAAACGCCAAAAAAGTTACCTTTAAGTACCCAGGTATTATCTTCTCAACCTGTAAGTCGTTTAGTCTGGAAGGTAATTAACTACATAGGAATTTATTAAGAAATTTTCGGAACGGACTTTATTTTTGCTGGAGGTTTAAAAAAGACAGCGATAGTGCTCAAAGAGGTATTTTAGAAAATTTCTCGAAATACTTGAATAAATATTAGTCTACCGTCAAAATTGGCGAACACATCTTTATCCCTTCAATTATACTGTATAATTTAGACACTAAAATAATGATATTCAAGTCTTTTATGCATCGCCTTAGTGTAGATTACCAAATCGATTTTTTTAATAAGTATGTTTATAGAATAAAACGTGATATTAAAAAAAAAGGAATAAATTTGTTAAACCAGTTTATGCTTTGATAAAAAGTATGACGTTTTTGAAGGAGGAGATAGGTTTTCACTAAGCTTTTTAAATAGTATGTTATTTATTTGGAAAAAACATTTTATCGTTTAAACATTTAAGTAAAAGAACAGATCATGAATTAATAAATAAAAGTTGAAAAGGGTCTTTTTCGTCAAAAATTTTTATCTGATTTGAAGTCAGCATATCCCTTTATCACACTTGGTCGTTTATCACACTAATCACATTGGTTAGAAAATGCTGTTGGAAGATTTTTCTAGTAAATTTAAGCCTAGAAAAATCTCCCAACAGCATTTTCTAACCAAAGTGTGATAAAGGGATATGCCAGGTCATTAGAAAGGTGTGAAAGTCACTTTATCAATTTGAATATTTAGCGCCCATAACCCCCTTTCAAAACTGCTTATAATATGTTTCTAACTATTCTTTAGACGGTTTCGCCTTCGATCAATCTGGTATGATTTGTACTAACGATGAATTCGTCACTTCTCTGCACTGCACCCCCGAAAAGGATTTGTATTATCTATTTAATTTTAAGCCACTATTACTCATAAACCATGAGATAAATCTCAACCGCGGATTATAGTCAATTTTGTGAAAATAAGATTTGCTAGTAAAAATTTGACTTTCTACAAATATAATATAATTCATTTCGAAATTTAAAGTTCCATTAATAATTTTATTTTTAACCTCCGATAATAAACTAACATGTTTTTTTAATTGCTGCGAAAAATTATTTTAAAGTTTTTACAGATTATCACGTCTAATTAATCTGATAGAAAAAATACGGTTCTAAATAGCCGAAAATAACCCGATTTTCTTGGAGTTACCAATAGAGTACCAGAATCATTTTCGAAGAAAATTTGCAACGGCAATGTATGTTTAATTAAATTCATATCTCCGTAGCTGATAAGGCGTTGGAATATCAATATTTATATAACATTTATAAGCGATTTCAATGTCTTGTGAACATGTTTAAAAAATATTTTGATAAATTCTGAACGTTGAATTTAAAAGTTTAAAACTTAAATTTGAGAGATATTGTCAATATTGACATAAAAATACAGCGATGAAATTTTTTTTGATTAACTGGAATATTTTACGGCTAAAAAGTCTTTACAGGTTGATACTCATACCGTGAGACGCTGGTTTTTGATGAAAAAGTACGTTCAAACACTGGAATTGACGATTCAGCTCTTTTTTCAGCAGAAAAGTCAGTTTCATTTGAAAAATTAATAAACGTTAATAATATCATTTAAAAAGCCTGTTTGATTCTGCAATTAAAAGTATACTTCAAGCGATTTTTTTTGCATAACGAAGCATGAAAGTTATACAAGTAAAATGCTTCATGATCTTACACGATTATGCCGGGTCCTTAAATTTTCGATTAATCATCAGCATTTTAGTGTTTTTTTTCGATAATAATAAAACTTTATTGAAAAGATTTAGTTGTACATTCAATGTAAGATTTAAAACCCACCAAAAAATTAAGTAGATTTAGGTAAAACAGTTAATGTTTGTGACTTAATTTGACGTTATTTTAGGATACCGTATGACCGATAAGCTTATCGAATTTGCTGACCGATTTTAAGTATTCCATGCCAAAAAATAGTTCACTGGCGCACTCAGATGTTTTTCCAAATTTCAAATACTGACGTTTTTGACATTTGAGGAGCCTGTGTACACGAAAGTGGAGTTTTTGTGAAATTTAAAATAACAGTGCTAAAGCGAAAATTCAATTCTAAAGGCAAAATTCCGCAATTAATTCCCAAGTAACAAACCTGTTGCAAATCAAACAATAATAATAAACCTAAGACCGTTTTATTCAGATTAAAAGCCACAAAGCACTAGCACACTTCCGTAGCCAAAGTCTATGTATACAAAATTTACGGAGATTGTTCTTCAAAATACCATATATTTGCATTCTTAAAATAAACATTCGTATATCAACAAAAATGGAAATTTTCTTCATACTTTTTTTTGCTACCTGTATCTCTCAACTTTTCATCTACAGCGTGAGTCTTTTTAATTTCTTCGTTTTTTACCCAGGCGGGTAGACAGCCAAAATGGCCTATACTTTGCTTAAGATTTTGGCTGTCTAGCCGCCTGGGTAAAAAAACGGAGAAATCGAAAAGACTCACCCTGTAAGTATGTAGTTTTGTGGAAAATTTTTGTACGCTATAAAGCGTTTGTGATGCCGCTTATAATTAATTTTGTACTAATTAATTCCGAAAGTTTGAATTGAGCTTGGTAATAGCTTAGGTAGGTAGTTTTTGATGTTGACCACTTTTCACACGATGATAACTGAGAAAACATTGGTGATATGCAACCTATATATGAAACGGTTATAGATATCACCCATTATTTTTTCGTAATCATGGTGAGAAGGATGGCCGCCAGTAAAAAGCCACCTCAGCTTTATATTTTAACCGCAGTGGCTAATATGTCTTCTGGTCAGCCATTTTCTGCATACAGACCGCTAATTATGAATCTAAATTTATTAATATTTTTTTTCATCTTTTTCAAAGTTATTCAATGCTAAAGTCTTATGTTAGTGGGTGAGATTAGGGTTGATCACATAAGTGATTTATTCGGAGATGTCCATACCATTATGTTCTACATAAAGCCTTGTTTTCATCATTCAGTTTCAAATGGTTTTTTATATTTACAAAAAAAATCTACAAAAATTTGAGGAATTGAGTAAAATCACTTAAAATTAGTTATTAATAGTTAATAACAGTGTGGTATTATATAAAATATCTTAACTCACATTAAAATATTTAAACGCTTGCCTAGATCGTTATTGACTCACTTTTCTCAATTTTTACTAGGGGCGCTCCTGAGCTCGATTTGAAAAAACAAATACGAAATTTGTCTTTCTTCAGTTGAAAGCATTTTTGAAAGCATTTTTGAAAGTATTTTTGAAATCTTCGCAGTCGTTTAAGTCAAAAATATAATGAAATTTTAATCTTTATAAATTGTTTAAGGGGGTAGCAGCGATGTGGCAGATTGGTACATTTTTTCGGAGTGATTTTTGAAAGAAAAAAAAATGTGAAAAATTTTTATTTTATTTTTTATCTGAAATGAAAGTATTCATACTTGCAAACGTTTATATTTTTAAATTTTTTACATACTTAAGTATCTGTAAAAATATCAAANATAATATAAATAAAGCATCAGAAATTAAAATTCGACCAGATCAATCAAAATTAATAGGGGAAGATAGAGATTCAGATGTAGAGTCCATAGACGCAGAAATTAAAAATTTACATACGCAATTAGAATCAAATCTAAACAAAATTTAATTTACCTGTGAGAAATTTTTTTCTTTCCATCCAAATTCTTTTTCCGCAAATTTTTCTTTTATGTACAAAATTTGTAAATATTTTTTTATCTTTATATATAACTTTTCAATTATTCTTGTAAAAATAAATTTTTCCTAGAAAAATTAAAAAGTTTTCTAAAAACTCAAAAGTGTAAAATTAATACCTTTGATATAAAATTAAAACTTTTTTAAACTCTTCGCGGAACAGATGCGAAGTAAAACAAATGCGCTTAAAACACTTAAAATGAATCGAAGGGAAGGGCTGTAAGGGCGTAATAAAGAATTCTAGCATTAGAATTCTTTATTGAGCCCTTACAGTTTCCCTTCACTTCAATTCATTTTCGCATCTGTCCTGTGTTACGAGAATTCTGTAAATAAATTTTAGTAATATTTCCAAACCAAAAAAGTTTCATTTCTAAGCAAGGTATGCCTTTCTGTTTTTTCAATTTTATTTATAAAATTGAAAAAACAGGATGGCACTAGCACGATGAAACTGGTTGAGAAAGATTAAAACAAAGTGAAGAAAATGAAATAGTTTATCAGTCAAGATTTAGCTTCCATCCAAGAAGCTCTTTTCCGATAAATTATTGAATTTTTTTCACTTTGTCTAAAATTTTGAAAAATTATTTCAAAAAACCCAAGAATAAAAACCGAAAAGTTTTAAAACTTCATAAACATTTTTTATTAAAAATTCTTTTTTATTTTATTTTTTTTACTTTTTAAGTTTGGATTCTTTTCCCACCCTCGAACCTTCTATAATTATAACTTCGTTCTACGCAACACTTCAAAAACAATCGAGGGGAAGGGCTGTAAGGGCGTAATAAAGAATTCTAGCATTAGAATTCTTTATTGAGCCCTTACAGTTTCCCTTCACTTCAATTCATTTTCGCATCTGTCCTGTGTTACGAGAATTCTGTAAATAAATTTTAGTAATATTTCCAAACCAAAAAAGTTTCATTTCTAAGCAAGTTATTCAATGCTAAAGTCTTATGTTAGTGGGTGAGATTAGGGTTGATCACAGAAGTGAATTATTCGGAGATGTCCATATCATTATGTTCTACATAAAGCCTTGTTTTCATCATTCAGTTTCAAATGGTTTTTTATATTTACAAAAAAAATCTACAAAAATTTGAGGAATTGAGTAAAATCACTTAAAATTAGTTATTGATAGTTAATAACAGTGTGGTATACATATAAAATATCTTAAGTCACATTAAAATATTCAAACGCTTGCCTAGATCGTTATTGACTCACTTTTCTTAATTTTTACTAGGGGCGCTCCTGAGCTCGATTTGAAAAGACAAATACGAAATTTGTCTTTCTTCAGTTGATAATTTTGGAAAGCATTTTTGAAATCTTCGCAGTTGTTTTAGTCAAAAATATAATGAAAACTTAATCTTTATAAATTGTTTGAAAAAATCTGTCTTCTGAATTTAATTAACTTAAACAAGAGTTTGTTTCAATTATCGAAAAATGAAGAAATTTAAAATGTTTTTAAATTAGTTAGAAAACATAAGTTAATCCAAAATATAGAAAGTCTATGGCAATCCTGTCACCACAACTGCTATCGCATTTTGTAAGGATGAAGAAGATGGATACTATGGAAATCCCGGTTTCTGCGCTTCGTTTATCAAGTGTTGGCAAAATATGGGATCAGAGTTTATGTGTCCAACTGGCCTTGTTTGGAACAGCAGGAAAACGGGTCGAGATAATGAGATATATTTTTATCGAATCTTCTGCCCCAAAAAGAAATCGACAAATTGGATTTAATTTTGACAACATCAAATCGATCAAAAAATGTTTTTTAACTAGGGACGTTATAAAAAGTGTAATTTTCAAGGTTTTATATGAATTAAGGGCCCTAGTCTGGCAGATCGTGACTTCTCGAATGATGCGAAAGTATTTTTTGGAAGCTGCTCAAGTTTTAGCCCATTTCATTGGCTTATTCTAAAATACAGGTCGTTGATTGGCTGCAAGTATTCCGCGTTGTTTGTTTCTTCCAAATAATGAAGATTTGTCAGCCGCGTGCCTTTAATGTATAAGATGGCTGAACTGTTTTTTAATGAACGCAAGTTTTTAACATCGAAAAAAATTGTCAGTTTTTATTGTTATTTGAAATAAAGAACTATTTTGCTCTTTAGCGCTTGGTCTGTTATGAATAGGGTAAGTTAGAAAATTTTGAGAAAAATTCGCGATGTTAAAAAATATTGAAAGTATGAATTATGATATTATTTGTTGAAAAATCATCTCTAATATTTTGACCATGAAAAGCTTACAAATGTGCGATCACCCAGAGTTGATCAAAGATGGGCTTTGCATGAGGGAATTTAACGAAGGTTCACTCGAATTCAATGCTATTGATATTTGCGAATTGCATGGAAAAACTGGTAAGTCACTAAAATCAATTTGCTGTACAAAAAATAAATCATCAAATTTGAATCCGATCACCGAGTTAAAATTAACCAGTTTTATGAAATAATTAATTTAGATTTATTTAATTGCTGGTGATCTTTTAAGACAAATATGACATTTTGCGGTATGACGCCTTGAAACGTAGGCTTTAACTGATAAGCGTCTCTAATATTGGGTCAAGGAGTTCAGACTAATTTTGTGCAAAAAGTTCAAATATTTTTGATGGTGATCGGTTTATAAATAAACCAAATGCATCAAGAACTCATTTTTATTAACGCATTTTAAAGTAATGCCTTCTCGTTTGAACTAACGCGTTTTTGAAATTATGTTTTTCCATAATGGATGCAAAATCTAAAAACGGAGGGAACGTTAATCCGCTTAAAAATAATCCGCCTAATTAATAATCCGCGTAATTTTCGAAAATTTGAACTCCAAATTTATAAGGTTTATTGTTCTGGGAACTAATTTTTTAAATAATTCGACAGTTAAGGTATTAATTTTCTAAATTTACACCAGAAAACTCTATAATTCTAGAAAGTTTAGTCAAAAATTGACTTTATAAAAATACAAATTAGGTGGATTATTAATTAGGCGGATAATTTTTAGGCGGATTAACATTCCCTTGTTTTTATAGTCGTTTTTTTTAATTTGTACATAAAATTTCAGAAAATATTTGTTTTTGCTGATTATTTAAATTGCGATTTCAACTAACTTCATTTAACTACATTTTAATTTGCAATTTTATTATATTTCTTCTGATATTTCATATAAAAATTATCTGAAGAAAATGTTTTATTTAAATTACGTTGATCAAAAGAGATTCGCACTGGCGTTTTCTTATTTGGTGCTGTCCCCCAGGGTTCTTTCATCGGAATTTCACAATCCCTGTTTACACTGATGTTAATTTATGTAGCTGAAATATTTGCACAACCTAGGCCGGCTACCCAAATTGAAATCAGTGTGAACAGGGGATATATGATGTATAAACGAGGTAAAAAACATCTAGGTGTACACAGGCCATGTGACCAAGCACTTTTTAATTCGTTTTGATGAATAAGCAAAAAGCTTGCTGTCTGACACGATTTTTAAAACGACTTAACGAAACCATGGCTTACATCTTCTTATTTCGAATCAAGACATGGAGTGAACGTGAAAAAACTCTAAAAAATCAGCTTAAAACTGACGCGATTATTCGAACGGGATGTTTGTTGAAACAAAATATTGAAAACCGACCAAAATATTTGACTTATCATAGTTTTGGTTTTTATAATCCAACAAAAAAACCACAAAACAATTTTTCTTCTAAATTATGATCGGCTTCACATTTTTGTAATGAACTTCGTGAAATTGTGGCTTTTTTGATGTTAGATAAATAAATTGGTAGAAATATATTATTTAATTTATGCATGTTTTTTACATGTCAAACATTTTTTTAAATATTTTGAACTTTTAATTTAAGTCTTCCAGGAAGACAATTTCATGTCATTTAATTATTCATTGTTTGGTTTTGTCAGAATTTTTTCACGAAATTTTTTACATAAATTCCGTTTTTACATAAATTCCATTTAACAAAGTGCTTGATTATTTAGTTATGCATTATGCAATTGATTCCGATTGAAACGAAGTCGTCTCCTACAAAGGGCACCAAATTTATTTTCAAGTTTGGTCTTTTAAAGATTGATTTTATCTGAAAGGTTAAAAATATCAAAAAATAGAATTTTAACAAAGGTTATTTGAATGTTCCGATTTGTATACTTTTGTGTTCTTATAAATTTGCAAGCATCCTGAATCTGCTAGAACTTATGATTTCAGGCAGCTAGAGCTTTAAAAATATTTACAGTCAGGATTCTCCAACCTCTCACATAAACACCTTTTTTAGTTCCTTCCTAACTGGAACATCCTAGGCAATATCTCATTATACCACTTTGTTTGATATCAGGTCCATAGACTTGACTGAATAATTTTTAATCCCATAGATTAGTTGAAGTGATTTTTGCGCCCAGCAAGAAATATTTTGGGAATTTTCTCAAACGTTTCAAATTATATTGGTTTCATCCTCACGATACTAAATGAGCTATAAGGACATGACAAAATCACATTTGTTCGCACCCAAATGAATTCAGTGAACACCCCCTAATGTATTTTCAGGATTATTTCCTACAATGGAATCATGCAGCCACTATGTTCAATGCTATTCTACTGAAAATGGACTAACTGGAAATATCAAAATTTGTCCAGATAAATTAGTATTCAACGACGTTGCGCAAGTTTGTGATTGGCCAGAAAACGTGCTTGGTCCTTGCCATAATGGAAAACAACCTTTTGATCCACTGATGATTAACCTTCCAAGCATGGTATGTAAAATAAATTTATATTTGTAAGAGGATTTTTGGTGTGAATCCTAATTAGTTTGACGAGTGACAAAATTTTGGTCATTAAAAGCTTTCTCTTATAGACGATTTGAAATAATATATCAATTTTATGATATATCCTATTCCGAGTACAGTAGATCAAAAATGCCTAGGTAAAAATACAAACCAATTACAAGGTAAAAATTACAAGGTAAAAATACAAACCAAATACAAACGAGAGTGAGACGGGCCAACCAACCAA
>SCLH01000569.1:210620-233141 GCA_004367855.1 Oikopleura vanhoeffeni | reverse complement strand
TTTAGGCAGAAATTTTTATAGGCGACAAATGCTCCGAGAGTGTGAGTTTGTCGCAAAAACCTATTGTGTTGTGAGGAGTGGACTAGTCGCGGAGAGGTGTGTGCAGGACAGAAATTTGGAAATTTGCCTGATTTAGGACGACTATTGTGTTGTGTGTTGTGTCGACCCTTGTTGCGATTTATTTATTCCATGTTTTTTTTCAAGCAATATTTGAAAAGAAACCAATGTGAAAATAATTATTTTTTTATGCTTTATAAAGTATAATAGTATAAAGTGTTAATTTCTTGCAAACGTTAATTTTTATATTCTTAACTCCCGAAGTGTCTTTTTTGCGCCATTTCAGTGGCGCAGGCCTTTATTCGAATTTAGGAGCCGTAATCATGTATAAATGAAATTTACAAGTGATCGATCGACTTTAGATTTTGGTTTGGCGTTTTTTGTTCGAAATTTTTACTATGATCTACCGTACTTTTTTTGCAAAAAAATTAAATCATCCCCCGAAAAGCTTTTTGAGCGGGATCAAAAAAAACGTAAGTTTTCTTAATCATAGCCAATTATCCGTGACACGTATTCAAGAATAAGTTGGTGAATGTAGTACTGTTTCTTTTTTTAAATTACTTAAATCATTTTTAAAACAGTGAAGTGGTTCTTTAGGGTTTTAGACTTTTTTTCAATTCAGCCAAAAGTCCAAAAACGATACGTGACCTTCAATTGGATAGGTTTTGTTTTCAGTAGAAATAGTGATGCAATTACGACCACGCAGGAATTTATGACCACTATTTTCATTCTTCATTTTTGGATTCATTCCGTCAACGTCGATAATTATTCGGTACTCTTTGGATCTACGTAATGTGAAAAAGTTTAAGGAACGTTTGGAAGTTTACCCGGGAATTTTCTTTGAGTATTTGATACGTTTCAAATTTATGTACTATGTTTTTTTCAAAGTCATCTAATCCGTGAAAAGACCCTTAAATCATTGTATCGATGTTCTCAAGGCTTTTATATGCAACCTACAGTATGCCTCCGGTTCATAGGCTTTCTAGAAGTCTGTACGGAAATTATGTTACAGACAGATTTGGTAGCGAAGAAAAGGAGCAAGTACTGTATTCCAAAGAATTTAAACTATTTTGGACATGAGATTGACAAACATTATCTATTTTTATTCTGCGATGAATACCCAGTTGATGACGGTTAATTTAATTTTGGATGAATGTCATTAACCCTAAAGTCGTGTTTTTATGCACTGTGTCTGTTGGATCGGGGAAAATGTAGGCGTTCTTTTAATTTTATTCACATTTGGTGACTTTTTATAAATTTATAAATTGTTTAAGTATAACTGTGAAATTCCTTTGAATTTATATGTTATATTGAAATTATCGTTAGTAGATGATCTTCGGCTTAAGCTGCTTATTCAAACGCACGCCTGCGCAAAGACATACGGTCCAGAGATTTGTACCACTCACGGGGTTAACACACCCGACGTTTCTGTAAGTATAAGAAATTCGCGATTTTTGGTCTTTTCCTTTCCATAGTACTAAACTTTTAATTCTTGTAGGAGATTTTATAAACTTAGGCTCAATTTACCTCTTTCAAGCTTTTTCGCGTTATGCGATGAAAGTGAGTGTAAGAATTTAGTTCACGTTAAAATGCTGACCCTTCATTCAATTGATTTCTAATGAAGAAAGGCACAATAGAGGAACAACTTTTTACAATACATTTACCTTCTGCACCATGCTTTATTGATTTTTAAAATGCCTGACTATCAAAAAATTACGCTAAATAACACATTTTATTTGACTATCTACGACGCACGGGTGCTTTTTTTTTGTTCACCTCCGCAAAAAAGCACCGTGTTTCTGAAAAGATAAATGGTGTAAAATGGGTGTCAAACAGGCACTGTTTGTACAACCATTGAGTTGTCATTCATTCGACTAGTTTAGAATTCATAATCGTATACTTATAAACATTGTCTTCTTTCGCCACCGACCAACTAGAAATAGTCTGTCTTAAGATGATCCCCTGTTCTATTTGCATATTCCGATAAATATTGCCGAGCGGGCCCTGAGGATATTAACTTTTCAGGATCAGGCAGTTTGTGTAGCAACTTAGCCTCTTAACTGCGAAAAAATTTGCAAAACTTATTTAGTCATGACCACACTCTTACACACATAGCGGCACGAGCCCTGCCCAAACGGACACTTCTACTCTCTAATGTATATTTTGAAATACTATTTAAATAACGTCTATTATAATCCCAAACTATTGTAAGGGTAGTGTATGTCCCGTATCTAGGTGAAGTGCTACTTTTTTTAGATACGTAAAACGGTCCAAAATACCGTTTTGGATTTTTAATCGGAATCCTCTATCTCTCCTAGGTTAATTTTCAAATTTACTTCAATTTGTGCAAGTAGCCTCTAAACAAACAAAACTTTTTCTGGTGGTTTTTGTAAATTTGACCCCAAACAAAAATATGAATTTAAGGTCCACGTGAAAAATTTTCGAAAAAAAAATGTGCTTCGATATTTTGAAAGTGGCTCAAAGACAGTGAGGAAACCTGAAAGGAGATTGGCTTAGTCACAGAATTATTTTAGAGTATTTATAGTTTGGTCACATTCGACAACAAACCGTTTTTTTGTAAACATCCTTATTGTAAATACTTAGAAAACAATCGAAATAACGCAGAAATTTTTTTTCCGAATTTGTATGTCATTGGGTGTTTATACATGCGAATTTACAAACTTTTGATTTGGCTGGAATTTTTTTATGAACCATAAATAACTGCTGAAAATGTAGAAGAAGCAGGCTGATACTTATTACTGAAGATCTTGCAACTTTGAATTTATTTAGTGGTTACACAACTTGACTTAAGCACAAACGCCTTTTATTTCAAAAAATACCTGTCAAAATGTTTCAGCGAACAGATGTAACGTTGTTATTAAGTTCGCTCTAGAAAAGTCTCGAGAATTCTAATGATATTTAATTAGCAATATTCAATTTTCTTAGTTTTTATGGAAATAGATTACTAACAGCCTCTATTTCTCTACTCACAAACGATTTTTTTTTTCAGGTTTCGAAATGATAACATGTTTTTTAACTTCAATTCATTTACTGCACAATTTTGGGATTTTCGACGTTTAATTCTCTAAATGACTGTTTCTTGTATTTGTTTGAAAAATATGTCCCAAAACTTTTTTCTCGTTTATGCTTTATTAACTTCAAGGTTTCATAGATTTGACTTCATTCATTGGAATCTTTAGCCAATTTTTTAATTTTCGACTTTAACCGATTGCACCTGTTTTTGGTCATTTTCGGAGAATTTATTTTACCCCAATTTTCTCCGGGGGTTAACTTTATTAAGTCCGCAGTCCAGAGATACTCAAGCCGTTAACATGCCATTTGTGAGAATTTTTCGAGTTAACCCGATTGACCGTTTTGGTTCATTTTTAGAAAAAATATTTCCAATTTTTCCTCTCAGTGGAGATCTATCGCCCCAGAGATTTTACTGAGCTCAACTCAAACGCGGAAATTCGCCAATTTTATGAGTTTTTCCGAGTTTTACTCAATGCCCTGTTTTTGGTCATTTTCAGAACAATTATTTCCAAATTTTTTTCGGGGTCTTTTTGCAAGAAGTTTCGGTCCTCCACCGTTTTAAATTCACATCATTTCTGAGTTTTCACTCTTACCCCCATGACCTTTTCTTGGTTCATTTTTCAAAAAAAAATTGATTTCCAAATTTTCTCAGGGTTAACTCCTTATTAAATCCAGAAGGTTTCAGCTTGACTCCAACGCGGTTCGTGTACCATTTTACCATATTTTCCGGTATCTATATGTATACAACTATACGTATTCTATACAGCTTACTTCTTTCGCAATCACTTATTTTCGTCAATGAATTATTCTTTCCTACTACATTTTTTATCAGGTCAAACTTTCAAACTTATTCTTGATTTTTAATATAAACTAGAACGTTTGTTGGCTTTTTTGATCGCACGCCGTCTATTTTCGTTTGTAGATAATGGAGGGAGAACCTGGCGGACTGACTATGAGGTCTTGTCTATGATTTGCCATCTTATCTTTAAACTATATAGATCGCCCTCACAAATTATTCTCCCCTTTCCATGCGTTGTATATATAGCCAACAATTCTATTTATAAAAAGCATTTGGGACAAACTAAGAACCTTATTATAAATTAAAAATTGGGAATTCTCCATATATCAATTATGATTTTATTTGTTTCCTTGTAAGGCTCATGTACAAGCAAACTGGTTGAGTTGTGTTATCCGTTCCGTTACTCACACTTATAAAAGACAATCTGTCTCGCATATAATAAGGAGAAGATATCCAACAGTTCTTCGTTGCCAAACATCTCTATTCATTTTTTTCGAAATAATATTTTTTTCCAGATATGTTTTATGTAGTTAGTGTTCATATTTTTTTTACGCCATATTTTAAAATCGAACTTTAAAGTGGGATAGTAGGATATTGAACAACCAATGAGGAATGCTAGTTATTGTTATTTTAACAGTCAATAACTCGGAAATTTCGCGATTGTGTGGTGGCTTGTAGTTTATGTTTTCATATCTCATCTGTACCTAGACCAGGTCTTCACTTTAACTTTTTAGTTTTGCCGAAATAATATTCTTCTTTGTTCAACATTCATGAGATTTTTTTTTAATTGTTTAGATATTGTTTTAACAATTAATCATTAAATAGGTTAAAAAGCCAACGTAAGAATTCCGTTGCTTTATACAAAAGGCGAGGATATTGGAGCCAATACAACTGTTTTCAGAATTAGACCAAAATCGGCCAACCAATCATTCTTGCATTTGTAATTCAATCGGTGGTTCTCTTATATTTGAGCGTATTATCTCATATATTATGGCAATATTCTTTTGCAAAAACGGCCATTATCCTAATTTATGATAACAAACTTAGTCTCCATCCTACTGGCGTCTACAGTTTACATGCTTTTTTGCAGGGCAAAGGCTCTTTTCAAAATTAGCGGCCGCTTGACCCTATCTGCTTTCTTATTCTTTTTTCGTTTCGATTCGTCCCGTCCACTTGTATCTGACAGTTGAAATTACGACTTCCGGGCTCAACGTTACATAGGAACTGCATTTGTCCTGTTTTGTTTGGTTCTGTGGGGGCTTTCCAGAAAATTTCCAGCTATCCTTATAATTAGCCTTGAATTGAACTTCAATAACTATAGTTCGTGAATTTTTTTAAATATTTTCAAAAGTTCATTGTTCATTACTTGCAGTTTATACATGATATGCTCAAGTTCTTATGTTTCTTTGGTTTGTATTTGAAATGTCTTAAGGGGTGCATCGTCCTGCAGTTGTATTGTTCCGAATAATGAAAAATGACA
This sequence comes from Oikopleura vanhoeffeni, assembly GCA_004367855.1. Taxonomy (NCBI): domain Eukaryota; kingdom Metazoa; phylum Chordata; class Appendicularia; order Copelata; family Oikopleuridae; genus Oikopleura; species Oikopleura vanhoeffeni. The sequence continues at coordinate 227,772 of SCLH01000569.1, read as the reverse complement.
AAATTTATTTTCTTCATCAGTTTGTCTTTGGCACGTTTATATTTTTATTTTTAATAATAAGAATAATCTGTGAAAAAAAACATTTTACTGTACTCTTTATAAAACCGACGATAGCTTGTCTTGAAGACATATTACCGACTAAAATTTCCTTACAAGTTTTTTTTACGTGATAATGGTCCAAAATGGCGAAAGTAGAGGAAAAAGAATTTTTTGAGGATAAAATATGCCTTCCCCAATTGGCGTTTTTATTTTAAATTCCTGACTTCACAAAAATGACGGTTCCTTCGGGAGGGTAGATCAAATGCTAGGTAAACAAATCAAAACCATTACAGTAAAAATTACAAACGGCTAAAAATACAAACCATCAACGAGCGTGACGAGCCAACAACCATTCATCTGATTTGAACATTGCGTTTGATTTTTTACCTGCATTTTACTCTCACTCCTCGTAATAAGAACTATGCCATGGCACCACACATATTGGGTTTTTTGCAAGCATAAATTTAATGGTTGCATCGCATTACTGTTGTTCGGCCAGTGTGTATTTATCTGGGTTACTATAATCGCAGCACCAGACTCTTCGTTGATAACGGAGATTTAATGTTTCGATCCTTTATCTAAAATAATTATCAGATTAGTTTTAATTAATTAATTTTTTTTGAGAGGTATTTTGTGCAGATTACATCAGATTGATTGCAATTAGTGAGGTCTCAAAATTGTGATGTTGCATACATTTGCAGCATGAAACATTTCGCTCAAGATTGTTGTGTACAATTGGGTACGTAAGCGCCCGTGCTTTCCTACCCAATTGTCTGCATATTCTTTTTAATTGAGGCAGATCTTGGCCGTACAGAAGCCCGGATGCTTGCGTACCGCAAATTGGTCTGAAGTGAAAAATATGTTGTCGAAAAAACGCAACAAGTTCGATCGTCTTGGCGTCCTTAGGTGGTTCTTAGGAATCACGACTGCCTGGACAGTGATAGGATAAACTTTGCGATAAGTGAGTCGTCGGGGACTATCCTGAAAATGACCCTGCGGATTCTTTGAGTTTATGGAGGTCGAACTTCTCACGACAGATGTTCGACCATGAAAAAATTTTGGGCTCCATGGTGTAGTAATCCGTCTGATTAACGTTAATTGTTGTCGCGCTCTTGTTTGTATTTGATCTATTGCCGTCATTGCTGTAGTCGCACCACTTATAAACACACATCTAGATCACATTTAAATTGATTTTGTGCACTAGACCTGCACCTTTACGTTTTATACGCAATTTACGAATTGATGCTCACCAATAAACATTCTAACCTTGTATAATCAGTGTCACAATGGCATGAAAACACCTTTCGCCTTTAAACGCCTTAGATGATTTTATTATTTTTGTTTTTTATACCGATCGCGTACAGCTTTTGGATAAGTCCTCCGGTATGACTTATGGGCGATATGCTACTGGGTCAAAAAAACACAAAAAAAAATTGCCGTCGGTGATTCATCAACACCCTAATTACAACATAATACATGACGTTGCGTTTATTCCAAGTATTACTTCTTCAGACACTTTGGTACAATAAGCCACGCCGCTTACCTAAGTAAAAAATGATCTAGACAATTTGGGTAAGAAGAACGAGCGTGACTTCGGGGTTCGCGCTTTCGCGTACCAAATTGGCCTCGCTATTTATTGTCTCATTACTTTGCTTCTGATCTGCTTTCGTACCATTGTCCCGCTTAATTTTTTTTTATATTTAGGTCCTTTGGGTACGAAGCAACGGCGTGATTAGCGTTACCAAATTTGTATGAATGAAAAATATGGTTGAAACGGCACCGTCTATTAAGCGTATTAGGTGTTGTTGAGGAATTCCACGACTGCATGGCCGTGATAGGCAATAACTTTGCCATAAGAGGGTCCGTACGCGGATTTCTGCCAAACACACCCTCCGTACGGATTTTGAGTTTTCTGAAACCGTCCCCGGTTTATACAACAAAAATCATATAAATCACCTTTTATAGCGGTTTCAAACTCGAACGTTATGTTTTCATACTCATTGTGACCACTTGGAGACTCACACTTTATTGTCGAATCATTTTTTAGATTTGGCACATTACACCTCTCCCCCGACAAGAACTTTGCTACCAAAGCTATTTAAGGCACTTCTTTGATCCCGGACGAATGGAATTCTATCATTTATTATTTGTACTGATTGAGATCAAAGATAATTGTGAATACAGTACATTTGTTATTTCAAGTTTTAACTGATAACTGCGAAGAGAAGCGCGGGTCACTACCTTGTATTGCTTTTGAAACAATACATTTTCCTGATCAAGTAACAAATTTACGTGAACTTTAGCTATTTAATACGGATCTTCATAATCTGACGATATTTCATTCGCTTATAAACATATTTATAACCGCGCGTCAAATTGCCGTGAATGCTAAACATCTGTATCAGCTGAACTCAACTCAGACTTATGTATCTCTTTATCGATTTGTTGTTGGCTTTATTCTAGGGATGAACTTGCCGTCAATTCTTCGAAAATATTTTTTGAAATATCTCATTTTTCATTTTTTGAGTTTCATACTCCTGGTAAATATTCTTTGTATAGATGCAGTAAATACTTATTCATTTCTCATTTTCCTCACTGGCTTCTCGATTTTGATTTGGATCGTTTTCACACAATTATTTTTTAGTTTGCGAAGAAATACTAAAAAACATAGGACTTAATACTTTCGACACGGTATGTATAAAATTTTAACTAATATTTTTCGGAAAAAATGTTTATGAACATATCTTGATTGTAGGTCTGTGAGATGTTTTTTCTGCACCCGTTTTGTCTCTGACTTTTCTTGCCTTTAGTTAGTCAGTGTCACGGCTTCATAACCTACAGATTTCGCAGTATAGGGGTTAGTTTTGCAGATAGTCTTCGGTACATTGACCATACTAATGCGCATAGATTATGCCTCTCACTGCTGCCAGTACATGCTGCAGTCGGTGAATTCCTACACGCTGCACTAATCTGAGTTTCGTTCTTTCCCAATATTTATTCCGACCATTTGGTCGAAAGAAGGGGTGCTCTTAGCGTACCAAAGGTCAATAACCGACCTCCATATAGCATCTTTTTATTTCTTCCAATCTATGATCTAGTTTTCGATAGTAGTACTGCTCCTCGGGCTCGGTGAATTTTCCAGATTAATTATAAACTGTTTTACTTTTCTGAACATATGAACAAATAGTTACCCGAGTCTTTTATTCATTTGTCGAAAAAGTATTTTTATCGCATTGGATTTTTTATCACGATTTGTCTAAATTTGGGAATTTCTGATAATTTGAATCGCTGTTTTCAAAAAAAACGAGATACAAAAATGCAAGTTGTAGACCTTGGTGCTCTGCTCCTTTCCTTAAGGATCTTATTTATACCAGTTTTAGTTCTGTGCCGTTCAAATCCAGGGAGGAGATGCATTTTCCCCGAGGCACTCAAAATAAGGCCAAAAAAAAATTTTGCTCATTTAAGCGCCGGATGAAATTTTTATGAGTTTTAAACTCAGGGAGGAGATACATTTTGAAGTGAAAATATCATTAATTTTGAAAGGTCCTTCCTGATTGGTCGGCAAATAAGAGACCTCCGATTGGTTTTGTGAAAGCATGATTTATGTTTAATTATCCTCGAACTGAAATCCATATGTTGGTGATGTTTTTAGTATTTCATCGAGGCGACGCTGAAAACCCTGTTTTGGCCTTAAAATGCGACCACCACTCCCTTAAGTACTTAATTCTACGCATTTTGATGATTTACTTGCCAATATGATATCGAAGAACCTGCCTAGTGTAATTTTTATGTCAAGCGTCTATGTTTTTATGTTGTTATTGACATAAAAATTACACTAGGCAGGTTCTTCGATATTGGCAATATCGCCGAAAAAATTTTTCTGCCGAAAATAAAATTGAATTGTTATTTTAATTTCCTTAATTTTTAGAAACTAGTAACACTAGTGATCACATGTTTTGACACATCATATAAAAAATTATGTAACTGTTTGAATATCCCCTCAATCACTGATGCTTCTGGAGCGCTCTGAAAACCTAAAAAGGTCAAAAAGCTGAAAAGTAGTAACATTTATATTCACTTCTTCGTAGCTCTTTTTGTATTTCACTATTTACCACCACTTACAATAATACGAAAACTTTTATTTATCAAGAACCAACCATCTGTTTGAAATTCTGTTTACTTGGATGTTGAAATTAAATTAGCTGATGTTGAAAAATGCCATACAAGTTCACATAACTTTTTTGTAAAATTTGTCAGTTCAGTTCAAATTTGACTGTCTAATTTGCAATTAACAAGTGAACTGAAAGAGTAAAATTAAAAGGTTAATTTAGAAACTTAATGATGTAACATCATTGATGTTTTTTATAAAACGAAAAAAATACGAATTAACTTAAGGGGGTGTCAGCGATGTGGCAGATTGAAAATTTATTTTTATTATTTTTTATTTTTAATAAAAGTGTTCATTCTTGCAAACGTTTATATTTTTAATTTCTAAACATAACTGAGTATCTGTAGAAATATTAAAAACCACTTTTCATTGGAACTCCATTCCCAACTAAACCCGATGTCAGAATTTTTTTAAGACGATTTTTTTAAACTTCAGCCATTTTGGGTGTAATGGGCTAAAAAGTAAGTGAATTTTCCCCACATTAAAAAATTTCCTCTTTATGAAAGTTTTTTCCATGAAAAATGGCCAAAAATATAAAAAACAGCTTTTGAGGAATTAAAATTGACCTTCAATTGCGTTTTAATAATAAAAAATGTCCTGACTTTTAAAATAAAAGACGCCTTTTACACCCAAAATTTTATTGAAATTTTTTTTCAAAAATAAAATTTTCATAAATTGGGTGCCAAATTCGGGCACTGACCGGTGTCACACAAGTTAGTTTCAGTAGCTTCAGATCATTATTCGCTTGCCCTCCATCGCGGAAACCAAATAGATACCAGGACATTTCACAAGTGATCCTGCCTGATTTTCTATTAAAAATTCAAAAAATAACTAATAAAAAATTTTGGACTTGATTCGCGGAAAATTTTCATAATATTTTTAAAAAAGTTGACAAAAAATGAAAAATAAAAATTTTAGGATTTTTCAAACAGCGGTCAGAAAATAAGAAGACATGCATGAAAAAAGTTTAAGTGGCCATTTTTTTTGTTTTTATTCACAGATTAAAATAATCAGAAAAAATTTTGGACGAAAAATGCGTAAAATTTTTTCAATGCCATGAATTTTTTTGAAAATTTTACGAATTCAAAAATGAAACTTCGAACTCAAATATTTCCTTAAATAGATAAAAAATGATTTTAATGAGCTTATCCACATTAATTCTGGTTCAGCTAACGATAATCAGCACAAAAAATAAACCAACTAATTATTTTCGTAAATTAAATTGACTCCAGTCTGCCGAGTCGAGGCCAACCCCTTAATCAGGTTACAAAAATTCTATAAACAAAAACAAACTAATAGTTAATTTAGCTTTACACTACACTAAAGTTCAGTGACTGAACCCATTAGAGACAGAAATAAAAAAATCGTTCTAAAATGGAAAACCTGTAGGCTTTCGAAATAACGTCAAAATTTGAAAAGTTATTTCAATTTTATAACGAGTTTAACAATTGGTTCTAATGATATAATTCACCAAAATGCGTAAAATCAATAACACTAAAAGAAATTTATAATAATAATCTCAAACGCCCACGCAATTCGGCGATATTGGCACTTTTGGCGATATGGGCACTGGAATTTTGTAGCTAAAAATCGTGAAATTGCGTAGGTTTTTTCGGCGATATAAGGCTACCCCCTGTATCTATTTCGTGAAGCAAGGTAAATCTACAAACTAAAATCTCAAATCATCTTGACTTTGTGGCGCACGAGGCCAAATATTACGTTGGCGCATTTATATCCGAAATTAAAATGAGAAATAGCAATATAAAAATATGAATCTACAACCCCTTTCTATTTTTATTTCCTTTTATAATTTCAACTTCACGTGACGAGAGGCGCTCGAGAGGACTACACTTGGAGGTCGAAATACGATAAAAGCGGGAAGATTAATATGTGCAAAATGCGGTCGATCAAAATGCTACAAAATGGCTCGTGATGGAGAAACATATCAACGAATCTTCTTGCTATACTTATAGGCACAAAAAGCCGCAAAAACCTGTATTTATTAAAAAAATTTCTTTTTCCACTTCTCTTAAATTACATATTTATTATAGAATCAATATTTAAAAAAAAAATTCTCTCAATAATTAGGATGAACAATTGTTATATACTTAATTTCTTCTCATTATACTAAGTATTAAAAAGTGAAATGTTCAATAATATGCATATATTGAGGTCCCTTATGGTGATCAGTATGCATATTAAAAAACGTTTCATCCTTCTTATCTATCTTACTCAAATCCTTCCTTAAGTTTGCACAAAATTTTGATAAATTCAACATAACGGATTTATCGAATCTAGTATCCGACTCGTGCACTGCAGAGTGGTTGGGCCTCTTCAAACTTTGAATTTTCATTCGAAACAAATCAGGGCATACGAGAGGCCCTAAAAATTACACCAAAAATTTCCAAAAAAGGCCATAAATTAAAAATAAACAAAAAACGCTGCTTAATTAGCGGCAATTTGGCACTTTTAGTAAGTTTTTTAACAATTTCAAAGCCACTCTTAAGGCACAACTCATAAAAATTTATTTTAATGTACATCACCTCATGGTTGAACACCTTGGCAAGCGGGGTGACTAAATCATGGGACTGCGTTTCTGAATTTTTTGTACCTACAAATCTTTTATCGATAAAGTTCTATTATTATCGAAAAAAAATGCGTCATTTCTGAGGCACCAGATTTTGGTGCGTTTTTGGTTAAATAAGGATATAGACCGTTTTTGACAGTGTTTCAATTAAGGGTTTTCTCATTCCAAACATTAATTTATTTAAATTTGGAAGCTACAAGGTTAATCCTATTTTTTTGTGAGGATATTCTCTTGGAAAGGAATAACGTTTTTTGTATCACATCGTCGTTAATTATCGTGTTAAACTGATTTAATTTCGTCCAGAAAGTCAATATTGCACAGTACAATTTGTACTGAGTCAATAATCAATTTTGGAGTCTCCTTGACTTAGGTCAAATTAATCCTACACTTTCAAAATCTAAATCATTGAAAAAACATTCCATGCAAATGTTGCAAATTTGAATATCAAACCCCGACTCGAGCCCAGCACATTTTTTCAATCGTACGCAACTAGATGTTGGGTCGCGAAAAACTAAAGTTTTAAAGGTTTTAAGGGGGAATTATTTTCAGATTTTATTAACCACAAAATATGTACGCAGGTCTGTAACTATCGTTTCAAAAATGTATAATAAATTCTTTTCAAAATCGGCAAAAAAAAATTTTCGAGCTTATTTTGAGAGTCTTACGCAAAAGCATACTCATCCCTGTATTTTTTTAGTAACACTTCTGTAACCTTCATAATTTAGTAGCTGATGAGTTTGCGGAGAGCTGTTACTATCGAACCATATTTTTTTTTTCTGAAAACGGTAGTTTGAATTTCTGAAAATCGATAAATTTGGATGAAAATGCCAAAAACCAAGACAATATATTTATAAAATGATAAAATTGTACTTTCCTGACAGAGTATTGGAATAAAAATACCCCCAGTTTGTTTCAAATTGTCCATATTTTCAGAAGAAAAAATATGACAATAAAACCGTGAGGATTTTTTGTTTAAGCCTCAATTCATGCGGGGTACCCCCTTAATAACTTCATTTTTTTATTTTGAAGTATACTGTATACAAATAAATTTTCTCAATTGAATAACTAAGCCATAATTAAATTTGTGATTCCTTCTGATTTATTAACATTCAAAACCTCAGAAGTACGATTTTTTAATGAGGGTGAAATTGTCTTCGCAAATCAACATCCATACTACTACTTAACGTACATAATGTACTAGACCAAACTAGAAAATATCTACCTCCTCGTAATGAGATATTTCGCGCTCAAATTGTCGAAATGGTAACTCCCTGAGTCGTTTGTTTAGTCGATTTTTGAAATTCTTGAATACAAAACTAATCTGGGAAACCGTTTGCTTCGGGGGAATTCGATTGACTTTTAATTTCCATTTGGCTTGAGAATGCCACTGATTGGCTGATTCGCCTCCGCTTTTTGGTCGGAAATAACGATCCCCAAGATAAGAATTGACAAAATGTGAGTGACCTGGGACAGCCTAAGGGTTGTATAAGATAAAACATAAATCTAGAATAAGTTGAAAATTTGGCTGTTCTTAATAATCATTCTTTCTCGGATTTGAGAAAATAATTTCTCCTGTTACAAATATTTTTTTTTAAATTATTTCTGCCATATATGTTCGATAATGATTCTAAGGCAGCATCAGAAAGAATTCGTACGCAACTGTGCATTAAAAATTTATTTTCCTAATTTTAATAAATATCATCAATTCAACCTCCACGGAGCTCCACCTGCGCCGCTGTTTTTTGAAACACTTAGACCGACAAATGCAGTATTCAAATTCAATTTTGCATTATATCCCTTTAACACCTTTTGGGTGATTTGAAAGATGTAGGTTGGGGGAGCCAATCCTAACACTCCTGAGACCCCTTCTAGCCACTCATGAGGCCGCTTTCTCTTCTTTTCAGCCTACATCTATCAAATCACCCAAAAGGTGTTAAAGGGATATGCACTCCTGACGGCACACGGCACACAGGCGATCCGCACACGGTGGTGCCAGTCAGATCCATACATAGATTCATACATAGTAGAAACTTAATTTTCCTTGTATTCGAAATTTTGTCATCGGTCTGCTTCTGAATCAATTAAAAAATTTAAAATTTCACCAAAACAAATTTCGGAAATTCGAATTTTTCCTAGTAATTTTTCAGTATTTATGCTATAAAATCTTTTTTGAAACCGGTACTGATTCCGATAACAAGGTTAAGATGTTAACTTGTCACCCAGGTCAGAGCTGCAAAAGAATCTGAACATCGCAACTTGAAGAAATTTAAAATCATCGAAAAAATTCAACCATATTTTTAAGATGGTGAAATTTGACGTAAACCGACGGAGGCTGTTTCTCGAGATCCATAACATAGTAGAAAACTTAATTTTTCTTGCATTTTAAATTTTTGTCATCGTTTGCTTCCAAATCAATTAAAAAAATTTCAACATTTGACCAAAAAAAATTTTCGTAAGATTCGAATTTTTCCTAAGTATTTTTTTAAGGATTTATGCTATATTTTTGAACGGTTTGATCGATGACCTTAATTTTAATTAAGACAAGTTAGCCTGTTAGTTAATCTTTCAGAATTATAAAAAGAAATGAAAAAAATCCGCCAAAAAAAGCTGAATAAAATATTTTTTAAAATCGTGAAATGGTCTATTTTATGGTACCGCGGACTTTTGCACATGTGTGCATCAAAACTAAATCAGATATCGAGGAAACCGAGCTCATAGTACCATGTCTCAATCGATTGCGAAGACGACATTTTGTGGGAAAAGTTTTTGATACCGTGCTGGAAATGATTTAACAGAGGCTGACAGGATACGAAGATCGGCAAATTTAACGTGTAACTTCATCGATTTTGAGCAAATTAGACTTAAATGGAATTTTCTGATTAATAGTACGAGAAAAACCCCATTTTTAGTGGGCGTACGAAAAATAAAAATTTGCTGATATTTCCTTGCAAAAATGATTTATCGTACAAAAGCCGAAAATCGACTTTTGACCGGTATACTACCGGTACCGTCGATACAAAAAATATTTTTGGTCTGCTTTTTTGACAATTCAACCTTTAATCTCAACATACTGTAATATTCAACATTGTAAGATTTTTCTCATCAAACTAAGGTGTTTAAAACATGAAACGCGTCGGTTACTACTAAAAATTGACCATCAACGTGAGACTTTAAAAATTTTTTCTTCGATCTAGTCGCATTTTTGTGTGATTTAAGGGGTGCTTCCAAATTTTTAGCCAATCTAAACATAACAAAAAACGGCCTTGAGGGGTTTTTGTCTAAGTTGAACACGGTGCGGCACTGAAGCATACTTCATTTCGTTATTTTTGCCGGCACAGATGTGGGTTAAAATCGTAAAATTGTTTTCGACAAAATAACCATGGACAGAAATTTCCTGCTAAAAGTACCTTAAGTCACATCATTAATACTCACAGTTAACGCAAATTATTGACTGCAAATTTTTCTTCTTCCAATTAGCTTATTAAATAATGTTTATTTTTCAGTAATAAATTAGTCAAAAATAAATTTAATTGGCTAAAGCTTTTAAATAGAATGTCAGAATTTGGAAATGGATTTATAATACAGTAAATATCTGTACAGGATAAATACATCAATTTATAAATTTACAAATCAGACCTTTACATACTGTATTTCTGTAGGATTATTTTTCGACCAGTTTTATTGGAATATTTTACTTTAGACTATTATATTGAAATAATTGATAATTTACAAGTGAAGTCCGATTGATTTTGGCACTTTTTGAAATTTTCTTCAAAAACCGATTTTTTTTTATTTTATTTGACCTCTCACACTCAGGGTCATACCACAGTCCCCTTTGATGAATAGTCTACCCATGCTGGCAGAAACAAGACCACGATCCCAAATAGTGAAACCAGTAGAAATAAATAAAGGAATATTCTATCCATCAAAATCGCCACAAAACGCCATTCAGATATTTCCTTAAAAATATTATTCAATATTTGTAGCGGTTTCACCACCATAGACCACGATTAATATTTTTAATATGTTTTTTAATTAACATTTCATCAGTTGATGGTGCGTTATAAATATACAGGGATTAGGCGATAGGCCTTGCTCTTATTTACATATGTAGAAGAATAAAAAAACCTCGGCTGTTTTTATTTATTTCAAAGTTATTTAATTTTAATTAAGAGGGTCCCATAAGTGCGGCAGATTGGTACATTTTTGCTTATTATTAAAAATGTTTACATTTGTAATTTCTTAAGATACCTTAGTATCTGTGAAAACATAAAAAAAATTTTTTGTCACAACTCCATTGCCAACTAAACAAGATCTTAGAATGTATTTCAATAATCTGATATTTATCAACCTTAGAGACTTTTGGGTGATATCCGCAACTCAGTGGGTCTAGGCTAGACCGTCTATCATGCTGCACATTAAACAAATTGTTCAATATCAAAGTTTTTTTTTCGTGAAAAATTGATGACAAATGGTCAAAAAAAAATGGTCGAAGGAGAAAAACAGCTTTTTAGTGAAAAAAATTTGACCTTCAATTGCGTATTATGCTTAAAAAATGTCCTGACTATCAAAGGAGATGGCGCCAATACCACCCGAAATTTAATCAAAAAAATTTTGCAAGTTTTTTTTAATTTAGTGCCAAATGGCACTAACCGGTGTTGCAAAAAAGGTTGTGAATTTCATCAGCGATTGCAACATGATAATCGCGCGACCATTCAATCGGTTGACATCCCGAAACAAATACAGTATGTCTTATTTTTTCGCGGGAAAATTTGAGGACGGACCGAGAGAATTCTCCTCAAATTTAAGACGATTCTCAGTAATATGATCCGAATCATTCTTTTTGTTCGCACTTTTTTTTAGACATACTTTAGTCTATTTGATTATATCTATTGAAATAATATATTTGAACAAGATTCCATAAAATCAAAAAAAAGATTTCGACTGATATTTTATGAAGAATTGAAAAAACACTAATTAAAATTTTTGGGCTTGAATGGTCGAAAATTAAAAAAAAATACAGTACACCCACTGTTCTCTTATCAGAACAATGTACCTTTATCTGGACGATGTACCCTTATTCGAACGATTTCTGGCCGAGCTGAGGCGCTCGGTTAAATGTGAGGGCACGTTGATCCGCCAAAAAAAACATTTTTTGAATCGTAATTCATTCGGCATTTGAAAATAACTTATCTTATTTAGTTTCTTGATAGCTCAAACTAAGCACAAATATCTAGTTAATAGGACCATCAATATTAATTGGTCAGAATCAAATTATTTTTTTAATTTTTTATCTGAGATAATTGAAATTATTTAATTATAATTCAATAATTTCAGTTATCTCAGAAAAATTACGAAANACTAGATATTTGTGCTCAGTTTGACTTATCTATAAACCAAATCAGATGAGTCATTTTCAAATGCCGAATGAATTCCGATTCAAAATTAATTCTTTTGGCGGATAATTTTTTGGCGGATTAACTTGCCCTCGTTAAATGTACAATCAGTGTAAATTATACTGTATATGATATCCCCTATTCACACTTTTGTAAATATCCCGGCCCAGATTAGGAAACGTAGTGTGTTTTTAAGTAGTAGGGCCGGGATATTTACAAAAGTGTGAATAGGGGATATACAGTATAATTTACACTTTATACACTATACTGTATAGTCTATACAGTATATCAGATTTTAGTAAGCGATTTTAGTTCTGACTAGCATCTGATCACACGCATTGGCTCGCGGTAAGGGGGTCGGTGCATTTTGACAGATACGGATATTCGCGGATATGGACTCTTGATGAAAAACTTTTTACTGGGTTTATATATTCTTCTCAATATACCATCAAAGTAATGTTTTATAATCCAGGCAACTTTTGTAACTACAGAATTTTCGAATTATTGCTTTTTAAGAAAATTTTGAGCTCGAATTAAACTTTTCGAATTCGACAAATTATGAGAAATTTTTGAAAAAAGTTCCGAACATTATCAAAAAAATGCCCTATTTTTGTTCAAATATTTTTTTTCATTATTTGTTTCAAATTAACGAAAAACACTCTTCAAAATCGCCACTTTAACTTTTTGTGTTGGTGACCACATATTTTTTCTATGCTATTTGAAAAATCATATGAGACTTTTTTGGGATTTTTGGTCGAAACTATTTGGAAATATTTTGAAAATTTTCCTCATTTCATGTTCAAATATTGAGAATGCTTACTTTAACTTTTATCAAATATGTACTCGTTTTGTTTCTTCGGTCTTGTTTATACTCTGAATCATACTTTTTTGAATGAAAATACGGTTTGCGCGAAATGTACTTTAGCCCTCTTTAATCAAAAATTAAAAAAAAAATTCACCGAGACTTGCCTAATTGGTAAGCCGACCCATCCACCGCGTAAAATTTAATAAATTTAACTCATGAAAATAAATATTTCTTTCGATGTGCTAAAATTTTGTTTTTTCTCGTCTTTTTTAGGAAATTTTAATTTTCGATTTTGACGTAGAAATCATATTAAATTAAATTATATAAATTTTCGACGGTGGTCGAGACCATTTTTGAAGCTTCTAATTAATAAAAATGGAAAAAAGAAATTTAAATGTAATTTAGACACCTAAAGTACCAAACGCGCGTTTTTAGAGTGTTTATTTTAAAGACGATTTATAAAGTAAAAATAATCGATCTGAAAATAACAGATTATAAAAAGTGAGCTCAAAAGTGGCAACTTACGTTTGAAATACTTTCTATTCGAAAATTATGAGGTGGCAAAAAGTTTCCCATGAAGACAAAAAAATTGAAAAAGTGCAAATCTGCCAAAATGCACCGACCCCCTTAAATAAACTTGTGATTATGTCGTTTGTTAGCTGAAACTTAAATCGCTAGCTAAATCTTGACATACTGTATTTTAATTAATACTGTTACTTTTTCTTCAAGAGTATAATTTTATCCTCAGGTTTCGAATAATTTTTCTCAGTTCTTTTTTTATATTTTTCTGGTAAAATTTTATTTTTCAGATTTTTGAAACTCACAGTTTGATTTCTTATCTCATCTTTGTATTTGTGAGAAATATCATCAAGATCTGTTGCAGTTTGTAGAAATTCTTCCGGAACTTGATCGTCGTAAACAAGACTCTGAGCTTGATCGGATATAATGTTCTCACTGAAATTTTATTTTTAACTCTTATTTTTGAGGTTGACCATTTTTTTCAAGTAATTCATGACCAAAATCTGAATAAACAATGCTTATTGAAGATTATAAAAATACAGAACCATTTAAATAGAGAATAACATATCGGTAAGATAGTATTTCGGCTATATAGTTTTTNGCCGAAATACTTCTTACCGATATTATTCCTATTAACTTTTATGGGATTGAGCTTTCGGTTCAATAAAAAACATAAAATTTCTGATAAGATCATCAAAACAAAAATTTATTTAATTTATATAGCCGAAAAACTATATAGCCGAAATACTATTTTACCTAACATATCAGATCAAAAACAATTTTCAATGATGGGTCCAGGATCCTTATGCTTTTACCTGAAGGAAAAAAACATTTTAAGCGATTGCAGCCGAAATATTTTCATCATCTAACCTATAGTTGAGTAGATGAAAGAATATAATTTTGCGGTCATTCTGATACAAAAATAAAACAATCCAATATATATTTTGGCACCAAGAGGGAATTTAAACTATAACTTCAGCGCCCTCTTGTTACCGAGCCGCTGATCAAAAAGCTCTGAGACCACCACCAATCGATTTTTTTAGTCGGTTTAGTATTATATAAAATTTTCAAGGGAACTTTTTAGCGGACAGTTCCCCCTTAAACAACCTGAAAAATGTACCAGTTAGGGCGTAGAGAGTACTTACTAGAGACTGTATATCAATACATTTAGTTTTATTTATATTTTTGATTCAATCGATAAATTTTTAAATGGTGACTCACCATAAGTGACTTTCTTTTTATAAATCAAACAGAAAATTTTCAACATAAAGTGTTTTCCTAGTTTATCAATATTTTATGCATATAACTTAAGGAGGTCGGTGCATTTTGACAGATACGGATATGGGCGCTTGATGAAAAACTTTTCACTGCGTTTATATATTTTTCTCAATATACCACCAAAGTAATGTTTCATACTCCAGGCAACTTTTGTAACTAAAAATTTTTCGAGTTATTGTTTTTTAAGAAAATTTTTAGTTCGAATTCCACAAATAATGAGAATTTTTTGAAAAAAGTTCCGAGCATTATAAAAATGCCTTATTTTTCCATCAAATTTTTTTTACAGTATTTGTTTCAAATCAACGAAAAAAACTCTTCAAAATGGCCACTTTAACTTTTCGCGTAGGTGACCACATATTTTTTATATGATATTTGAAAAATCATCCGACATTTTTTGGGGATTTTTGGTCGAAACTATTTCGAAATATTTTAAAAACTTTCCTCATTTCTTGTTCAAAAATTCTCCAACTCATTTTTATGAAATTCTTAGCTAAAAATATTAGGAATGGCTTCTTTCACTATATTTAAATATGTCCTCGTTTTGTTTCTTCGTGCTTGTTTATACTCTGAATCATACTTTTTGAAACAAAACTACAGTTTGGCAAAAATCCATCAAAGCCTTTTTTTATTCAGAATTAAATTAATTAAATCACACTCAAACTTGCCAAATTGGTAAGCCGACCCATCCACCGTGTGAAATTTAATAAATTAAACTCATGCAAAAAAATATTTCTTTCGATGTGCTAAAATTTCGGTTTTTTCGCCTTTTTTCAAAAATTTAAATTTTCGATTTTGGCGTGAAAATCGTATAAATTTAAATTACATAAATTTTCAACGGTGGTCGAGACTGTGTTTTAGGGCTTCTAGTAAATAAAAATAGAAAATAAATTTGACTTTAATTTAGACACCTGTGATAGCAAACGCACGTTTTTTGAGTGTTTTTTCAAAAGACGATTTATAAAGTAAAAATAATCGATCTGAAAAAANAAAAAATCAGATTATACAAAGTTAGCTCGAAAGTAGCAACTTTTGTTCGAAAACGTTTTTATTCGAAAATTTTGAAGTGGCAAAAAGTTTCCGATCAAGAGAAAAAAAATGAAAAAGTGCAAATCTGCCAAAAAGCACCGACCTCCTTAAAATAACTTATAATAATTGCTTAGATTACATTCATTGCTTATAATTATAAACCAAACATACCAATTCAGCCCACTTATTACGACGGTTTTTGATCGCAGCGGATATTTAACTGTTTTTACTTTATCACAAATATTTGAATCGTTTTGTGGCAAATGACTAACCACAATTGGGTAACCCTTCTAAGGTTGAAAGTAAAATATGTTTGAATAATTAATAACAACTGAACTACAGTAGGACTGAATAAGATAAAAATTTCTCAGGAAACCCGAAATATCTCACAAAATAATACATGTACACAATTTTCAAAATTTTGCATTTTTTTTGTAGTCAAAACCTTAAGTTTACAGACCCACAAACATCAATAATCGTGAAATTTTCGGAAGCAAATTTTGGCCTCCAACATAAATTGACCGGTAAAAGTTGATTATGAAAAAATCGTACATCCTTCGAAGCCAATTTTTGCCAGCAAGTTCAACTTTCTGTCAAAGTTTTTTGATATTTTAAACCTCAAAATTTATAAAAAATGTACTTTGACTCAACTTAAAATTTATCTGAAAAAACTGTTATATCTTAAAATAACATCACTAGGCCTTTACTTCCGCGTTCGCTGTTGATCTTCTTTCGAAGCTCTTATTGGTCATAAAAAGAGAAATAAAGTGCTCTCATTGGTCAAAAACGGGTCAAACTCGAACGCGAAAGTAGCGGCCTAGTGATATCAATCTTTGATATGTATTAACTGAGTTATTTCAGCATTGTCAGATTGTCAAAATAAACAAATAATTTATCCATCTTTTAAAAAAGTCTTTGATGTGACTCAATAAAAAGTGCCATTTGACAAACAGTGTATTGCAGAACATGCTGGAGAAAAATAAGTCATTTTTAAAACTCAAATATCTTTTGTGAGAATTAAGTGGACATGTATTTTTTAAATGTATATTGTAGTTCGTAACCTTGAAAAGTATTAAATTGATTCATTTCTAAAAAATATTTTATCATCGACCGTTAAATGCATTAAGGGGGTTGACGACTCTGATTTGACATTTTCTCGGTTAAATATACTGAAAACTAACAGTTGATGAGAAAAACCGAAAATGATAAATTGTAGATCTATCCTCAATCTTGCGAAAAAGTGCATCACAAATTATTTTTGACCATCACACCAATAGGTACAGTATCGTAACAAGGTGACCTTTTCAAAACTGCAAAATCTATCTCCTCCAGAC
>SCLH01000569.1:168900-196461 GCA_004367855.1 Oikopleura vanhoeffeni | reverse complement strand
CAGCCATAGCCGAAAAATTGGGTTGATCCTATTTGTATTTAAGGAGGAGATAGGTTTTTAAGATTTGGTCTTTGAGGCCCTCCAGCGGTTAAACTTGTAATCAAAAAAATCTTAGACCAAGCTCATTGTTATTTTTTTGGCCGATTTAGTATAGTCTCAACTTTGAAGCGAAATCTATTTGCGACGACTACCCCCTTAACTGACAGTTCGTGACTAGTTGAAAAATAAGAAATCATTTGCTCCGGTAACTTCCCAAATTGTTAACCAATGAGATTGGCGTATTCTGTAATTCAGGATTTTGATTGGGTGCTAGTATCCCGCGTTGTTTATATCCTTCAAATAGATTTTGTACAAAAAAACTTTTTGTTGAAGGGACTTTATATGAATATTAAACGAGACTTTAGAAAATTTAAACTTTTGCCAGAAAATAGAAATTCAAAAATTTCGATTTCGATCGATTTTTTTGAAAGATGAAAGTTTCTCTGAGAAAACAAATATTTTTGTGCACCATAGAATCGTAATCGATGTTAACTGCCAATGGCCAACAGTGAGGGCAATAAACAACACTTCTGGACACACATATTTTCGCGAAAAATATTTTATGGTGCAACCGCTTGGTGCAACCGCTTGGTGCAACCGCTTGGTGCCGCTGTTTCGGACGGCCAAAGTTTTCTTTGCAATATTAATTATTTTCGTAAATTCTATTTTATAATTCCTTATTTTATTATTATTTTGTGCTCCAGATTTATATCTGATAACCTTTGACAAAAAAGACAATGTGGTGGAGCACCGAAAATGGAAGTTCCTGAAAATTTGATTTGTTTAAATCCATGATTTGAGATATACAAAAGATTTGCAAGCATCGACTTTGTGGAAACGGTGTCAGCAACTATAGGCTATAGCCTATAGTTTATAGGTCATGGGCAGCACTTTTTGCCAAAAACTCGTGTGATGCTCATTGCCAACAACCACTGTATTTTATGTATGATAAGACTACTGAGAAAAAATAGTATATTTTTTAGACCTTGTCATTTTTGAGGCATCATGAATTTTATTTTGTTCGAAATTAATTATTCAAGATACCATTAATTATCCAAGGCGATAAAATCATCGCGCATTTTACCTAATTAAATATTTACTTATATATTTAATTAAATAATTAAATTGATAATCAAAAAAATGAATAGCCAACATATGCAATACGTTATGACAAACATTGCAATTTTTCGGTAAGACAACGCGCTGGCGCCCTAGTTTGTAAAGTGTACTATTTGAGCAAAAATCTAACATTCTCTCAACAATTGAAGGTCACTGATTGCTCAACAAATCAGAAACAACCTTCAAAATAGAGTGATATTTTATTTCAGAAAGCCTTCTCCGCCGTGAGTTTAAGGGCCCTTAAAGGGGTTGATATTCGCTAAAAAAAAGCTGTCAACCGGGGTTTTCAATAGAAAATTCGGGAAGTCAAAATCGTTGGACCAAATATTATTTCCTTCTGATATATATGAAGTTCTTATATCAGAAGGAAATAATATTTGGTCGAACGATTTGGACTTCCCGAATTTTTTTCATATCATGAACCAAAATTTTGCATCTTAAAAAAATTTCGAGGTCACGGATGGCTTTCCAATCAAAAAAGAGCGTACAATATTTATATGTATTTTTTTTAAGTGTCTCCTTCTTGAGTTTTCAATAATAATGATTTGAGGCGTTAATTAACCGTGCAGACCGTGGGCAAATCACCTAGGCGAGTTTTAGAAAAAAGTCTTGTGAAACTATCCTTTAGCTTGTAAAACCAAATTATCATATATCTTAAATGATGTTAAAAAATGTTTTCTTTCTAAAAATTATTAATTATTTTTTCTGGAAACACTGTTGGATTTTCTTCGAGTTTGTAAATGCTTGAAAATTAGGGGCGTGCTTTTCGTACCCAAATTGGTCTGCATAATTATTTTTATTTAGGTCAATTTGGGTACGGAAAGCACGGGCGTGCTAAGCGTACCCAAATTGGTCTGAATAAAAAATATGTTGTGAAAAACGNAACTTCATGATTATGTGTCATTAGGGTGGTTGAGGAATTTCACCGACTGCACTGGAGCACAGTGATAGGCATAACTTATGCCGCATAAGTAGGGTCAGTAACGGGAAACGTATCTGCAAAACTTAACCCCTCAGTACGGATTCTTTGAGTTTTTGTGACGCGATCGGTATAATAACAGCAAAAATCAAGAATAAATCAACCTCTATAGCGCGTTTTAAAGCCCGAAAGGTTGTTTTTCATACTCAAATTGTGACCACTTTGAGGCTTCATTTTTTTTACATGGTCGGAATCATTCTTTTTGAGAAAGTTTAACCCCATACACTCAAATAATCCGTACTGAGGAGTTTAGTTTTGCAGATAAGTCTCCCAGTACTGACCCTACTTATGCGGCATAAGTTATGCCTATCACTGTGCTCCAGTGCAGTCGGTGAAATTCCTCAACAACCCGAATGACGCATAATCATGACGCTGCGTTTTTCACAAAATATTTTTCATTCAGACCAATTTGGGTACGCTAAGCACGCTCCTGCTTTCCGTACCAAAATTGACCTAAATAAAAAATAATAATGCAGACCAATTTGGGTACGGAAAGCACGGGCGTGCTTAGCGTATCCAAATGAGTACACTTAACACCGACTCGAAAATTAAGCTATTTTGTTTTCTTAGAAACCATATAAAATCGTGCTTTTAAATATCGATAAAAAACTTTGATAACACTTTATTATGCATGGCACATTATTTCGAAAGTAAAGAGCTTTTAGAATAAATAAACAAATTTAGTAGCAAAAAATGCCGGCTTTATTAATATTCATTTAATATTATTTATGACTTACATATTCTAAGTTATATGTATATTTTATATAATTCATCATGTCCACCGCTATAAAATATGAAAACAAATAAACACCCCGTTTTATTATCCATTAAGTTCATGACTCGTGAATCATGAGTAGTTAATAACCTCATAATTGCTTAAAATTTCAACTTTAAAACTTCTTGGTGTAAAAAATAATTTTGTGCTTCTAGCGGATAATTATCTGATAACAGCTTAACAGTTTAAGGGCGCTCGTGCCCATTCTTGACAAGTTTACGCATACCGCGGATTGGGCTCATTGAGAAAAAACTTTTTACTGCGGTTGTTAAAATATTCTCTCATCAATAACATCAAAGGTGTTTTATAATCAGGCAACTTTTTAACTGCAAATTTTCGATTTATGCGTTGTTAAAGACAATTTTGGATTCGATTAAACTTTCCAATCTCGGACAAATTCATTGAGAATTTTTAAAGAATTCCTAACCATTATCAAATGCCTTTTTGTGTTTAAAATAATTTTTGCAGTATTTGGTTTCAAATCACAACAAAACTCTTTCAATATGGCTACTTTAACTTTTCGCGAAAGTTGAACCAACATTTTTTATATGCTATTTGAAAAAATCATATGACACTTTTTTTGAGATTTTTAGTTGAACTTTTGGAAATTTTTGAAAATTTGTCTCATTTCTGGTTCAATTTTCAAACTAATTTTACTGGAATCCTTAGATGAAATACTAGAATGTCTAGTTTTACTATATTTAACATGTCTACGTTTGTTTCTTCGCTCATGTTTATACTCATTGAATCATACATTTTTAATGAAAATACGGTTTGCGCGAAATATAGTTAAGCCCTCTTTATCAAGAATTAAAAAAAATGATTTCACCGAGACTTGTCATTGGTTAAGCCAACTGTCGACCATTTTCAAATTTGATAAATTAGGACTCATGAAACAATATTTTCTTCGATGTGCTAATTTCGATTTTTCGTCTTTTCAGAAATTTAACTTTCGATTTTGGACTTAAAAATCGTAAAATTAAAATAAATTAATTTCGATGGTCCACAAGACCGTTTTTCAGGTTCCTCATTATTAAAAAAAATGTTACTGTGATTTAGACACCTAAAGTAGCAAACGAGCGTTTTTGAGTGTTGTTTCAAAAGACGATTTATAAAGTAAAAATAATCAATCTGAAGAAATTCAGATGAACAAAAAAAGCTCAAAGTGAACACTTGTATTCGAAAAAGTTTTTATACGGAAATGTTGAAGTGGCAAAAAGTTTCCCATCAAGACTAGAAAAAATGAAAAAGTGCAAATCTGTCAAAATGCACCGAGGCCCTTAAGAGGCTCGCTTAAAATACTACTCTATCTGTAAGCCTTCATAATGGTTTTCATCAAATAACTTAGATGACAGCCAACGAGTCGGTCAATATTCGCTTATCTTGTTGGTTTTGATTTTTGGGCCTCTCAAAAGACGGCTAAATGAGGCTCAAGAAATTTATTTCCTTTATTTTATTTTCATGGCTTTTTATGACAAATTGTCGTATTATACGGATAATTACAAGCATTTGAGTACTCCTTATATTTTGAATCAAAATGTTTGATATATACAATGATGTATATGGCCAGGAGAGCACCTTTTGATGGTTGCAAAAATATATTTCGTATGAAAGAAGTTGAAATTTCTAAATTATTGAAACATTCAATACGATTTATGAACAAACAAGAGATAAATTTGGACGAAACTTACCTAGATTATCTGCACAAACTTTTCAGCCACACATTCATAAGGGTTTTTAATGTATAACTTGTAAATCTAGGAAGGAGCTACATTTTGATTGAGACCCCTATCATAGGGTGAAAATACGGTTTTTGATGATGCTGGGGGCAAATTAAATAATTTTACCCAAAACTCACCTAGGTAACCTGCCTTTGTTTTGTCCAGTTAATTCGCGCCTCAAATCATTTTTATACCTCAAAAACTTTTCGTAAGCTCATCTTGCAAATACTTTGACTATATCCTTTTCCCAACGGAACTCCCACTGATGTTGTCTAAGTGATTGTCTTAGTGATTGCTTGAGTGATTACACACCGATAAAATTAAGCGTCCCATCATCAAGACCTGCCTATAATCATACTCAAGACCGTGTTCAATAAATCCCGATCCCTTTTCGAACACTGCTCACAATCACTAAGACAACATTAGTGGGATTCGAACACGCGCTATAGGGATAGTAAACATTTTTGAGATGGAGTTCCGTTGGGAAAAGAATATTCGATTTAAAAAATTATTTTTAAAAAATTTTTGGGGCAAAAATATATTTTTTAAAGTGGAAAGATTGAAGATTGACTTATTACAGCGCTCAAAGTAGTGCCCTCAAAGTTGTGCGCGCAAAGTCTCATACTCCCTTAAAGACTCTGAGGCTTCCGCGGATTTTTTTTTATCTCTCCAAGAGTTAGAGGAATACAAAAATTACTTCTTAAAGTTTCAAAAATAACCACAAGCGGAGCTAAAGAGCTAACAATTAGTCAACCGTGGGGCTAGAGAGCGACAATTTAAAAAAAATTGTAGTTTGATTGACCTGAAAATTTTCATTAACAGTTCACTAAAAGTACAATTCCTAAAATTGGGAATTGAAATTATTAAAAATCTGACGGGAACATATTCTTTTTAAGTTTCCTGTAATGATGGTTGATTCTGAAAACTCACACAGAAAAATAACATTTCAAGTTGAAAATGCCAAAATTTTATATTTTTAAATAATTGTTATTATATGTATACATTTATCTACCTTCCAAAGCCACTCGTGCGGTATATGAACTTGATTAACGTTTCTATACTGTTCTTTATTCCATTGTAAATTTATATCTTTCCATTCTTGTTTTAGCCAGCACTCTACGGCAATTAATTGATTTTTTTCATCAACATCCAGAATTTGAGTTATTGTCAAACTTAGGGTCACCAAAACAGCATCATGATATTCATGAACTGGACGAATCAACTTAAAAAAATAAATTTACGTTTGTTTAATCTGAATTATAATATTTTTAGCACCATTTTTTGTTAGTTCGGTTTCTAAAGGGGTTTTCAAACAACATGAGATTGAAGTTTTCATAATTATCTTTAATTTGCACTCCCAAGCGTGAAATCGATCAGTCAGCTGATTGACTAAAACTTATACATGCTTAACCAAACGAGAGTTCACTTTAGCCAATCATCTCAACGCATTAAGTACCGTTTAAATTGGGCTACTACGAGATACTAAAAATAATCTTGCTTTTAAACTTAGAAATATTCTCACTTTTTTAATGTATCTACAGTAACATACTGTATGTTGAGGGTACATATAAAATATATTCTAATTGGACCGAAAATCAATTAATAAATTCAGTCCAATTTTAATATTGACCGAAAGTAATCTTAAACGTCAGTGACACGATTGATGCATGCCCAAATCTGTCAGTAAAAATCCTGAAAGTCGATATAATCATTTCTGTCAGACAAAAACTTTTTTTTCTTATTTTCAAGTTGACCTCTGCCAAATTCATTATTAGTACATTTACGATTAAATATTTTAGTCCTAATGGAATTTACCATACATAGAATATCGACTAGTTCTCACATAATGTTAGTCACACCTTTATAAACTCACGATGTTCTGATTTGACATCTCAAAATTTCTTGATGAACTTTTTATCTGCCCTTAATTGAAAAATTCGTCATGATTTCTCGCAATCATGCTCTGATCATAAGTCACGAGTCTGAAAACATAACACGTATTTTTTTTTCAAGAATATATCTATTACGATGCACGAATTTATATAAAATCTTTTTTTGGTTTTATTCTGGGTAAAAACCATTCCGGGACACGAATCGCTTGATGGTTACGTAACGGTTGATAATATTGAATTCAACCAAAATAAACTCTCTTATTTAGCATCTATGCGCACAATCGGAATAAAAATGAAGCAGTGGTTTACGATCTACATTAAATATTATCAAAAATTACGTAACATCACGCGATTTTGTCCGGAAATAGTTCATAACCAGATTAAAAAAAGTGATTTTATATAAACTCGGGCAGCCGATTTAGTCGATATGTCAATAAATTTTGGAATAATTTTTTTCGAATTTACCTTGAAAAATGATAACAAAAAAGAGATTTTTTTCTTTATTATATGCAGTCTTTAGCGGGGTGGTAAACCCGGAATCCTGGCATAAAATAACTTACGAAAATAGTAAGTCAGTATATTTTTTCATGCTTATTTAGTTAGCTGAACTGATTTAAATATTTTTCAGCTTTCATAAAATCATTTTTATCCATTTTAAGAAAGATTTGAGTTCGGTTATTCTTTGAAATCGTAAAAATTTGAAAAAATCGAAGAATTATGAAAAATTTTCCGCATTTTTTGTCCAAATTTTTTTTTGTTAATAACTGAATTGTGGGTAAAAACCAAAAAAATAGCCACTTTAACTTTTTTTCATGGATTCCTACATATTTTTTGACCGCTGTTTGAAAAAATTATAAATTTTTATTTTTTATCGACTTTTTCAGAAAAATCATGAAAAATTTTCCCAATCAAGTTCAAAATTTTTTATTCGTGGTTTTTGAACTTTCCATAAAAAATTATAGAATCACATATTAAATGTTTTGGCATATATTAAATCGCCGTATGTCAACTAATCGGTTAGGTCGTGCGATTATCATTTTGAAACTGTTGAATTAATTTTTTAACACTTGACTGTGTGCACTCGATAAGTGCCATTCGGCACTGAATCTTTTAAATTTTATGGTTGTGAAAAATTACCCAATAAAAATGGTGGGTGTAATAGGCGCCATTGTTAAATAGTCGAGGACATTTTTTTAATATCAAAACGCAATTTAAGGTCAATTTTTATCTCAAAAAAAAGCTGTTTTTTCTCTTTTTTTGCCAAATTTTTTACCTTTTTCATGGAAAAAAAACTTGGATATTTAAGAAATTTTCGACTGTGCAAAGTAATTAGAGAAACTAATTAGCGGAGTACACCCGACGAATGTCTGAAGTTTATTAATATCGTCTTTAAAAAAAATTCTATAGTCGGGTTAAGTTGGAAATTGATGCAGAGTGAAAAGTGGTTTTTGTATTTTTTTAACTATAGTTAGTTATAATGGTTGTGTTTTGGTTGAGAAATCTTCATAGAATTGTTTTAAATATGGTGAATATTTATTGTAACCATGTAGTCATCATTCATGCTAGTTAAACAGTACTACACCGTTGGACGCAAATCCACAAATCAATCAAAAATTTACAATTCTGAAAGAATGTGAAGATAATACACTTTTACCAAAATTACAGAAATTTCAAAAAAACGATATTGAAGGTAAACTTTACCGCAGCAAATTATAGATACGAAAACAAAAAGTCACCGGGAGGATAGAAACGAGCCAAGTAAAATTAGATAAAAGAAAAAAAAATATTCGAAATACTCTCTAAAATCCAAATTTAATGTCGATCAAATTTCCACTTTAAAAACGAAAATGTTTACCAGGATTTCTATTCTAGAATCAAAAAACGATAAAAGACGTTACAAAATACTAAAAGATTTAAAATTAAAAAAGGGAATTACGGTTAATGATAATAAAAATAAAGCTTAAGTGTTTAATGAAACCGGACAAGATATCCCTTATTTTATTATTGAAATTCTTGAAGAAGGATATTCTCTTCCAACAGGAGGGAAACCAAAGGTTGTTTGAACCATCTCCGCATTTCATTATTTTTACTCACATTGGCGAGACATGCTGAAGATAGAAAAATTTTCCAGATAAAAATTTATGAATTTCGTGCAAAATTGTCCTTCTATGCATCCAAAATGACAAAATGTGCATTAAAAAATAAGATCCGATAAATTGAGAAATTATTTTAATAAAAATCTAGAATTACTAGTTTGCCCAGGGGATAAAAATAAAGACATAATTATATATACATTAAAACAATATGAACAAAAAATTGGAACAATTTTATGAGGGCCAGATTTTGAAAAACTTAATGAAAACCCTTTTGATGTAGATTCAAAAGAATTTCATTCGGAAATTGAATTATTCGAAGATTATTTCGATGAAAAAACCATGAGAAAACTTGACCCGAATCATGGATTAAAAAAATTCTACACCAAAATTAAAACTCATAAATCTGATTGGCCAATACGGCCGATTGTTTCTAGTATTAACAGTATAACTGTTGGTATAGAAGAAACTATTTTAAAAATTCTAGAACCCTTAAATCGAAATCCCTCAAAAAGTATCAACAATACAAAACTCTTCAAAATAAAACTTCAAAAACACAAACACAAATTTAACCTTGAAATGCATGAAATTGTTACATATGATGCCAAAAATTTGTTCATAACTATAGATATAAATTTGACCATTGATTTTTTAATAGAACAAATTAACAAAAAACCTACATTTTTTTTCAAAAACTTTTGTGAAAAATATGAAAATGGTAGAACTAAATTTCCACCCAAAACAGCTTTCAGATCACTTTTGTTTAACGTTTTGACTAAATATAGCTTTTTTACATCTCATATTTGATATTTTCGACAAACATCAAGTTGCTTGATGGGCAGCAAGCTCTCACCCATTCTTGCGAACCAATTCCTTAATATGATGGAAAATACACTTTTAAAAAGATATGAAAATAATGGGGACCTAATTTTCTATAAAGGATACGTTGACGATATTATCTGTTGCAAAAAAAAAGAGTCAACTGAAATTTTGCTGACAGATATGAACAATTTTAATCCTAATTAACATTTTACACTCGTAAAAATAGAAAACAGTTTATTAAATTTTTTAAATACAACAAATTTCTTTAAAAATAATATCCCAGAACTAAACACCATATAAAAGAGGGTGCAGACCTGTCCTTGAACTTTCGCGAGGCAATAATGCCAAAATCACAATTGATAGGCATTCTTTGTGGTGAAATATATAGAGCAAGAAATGCCACAACAGATGATTTATATTTTGAAATAGTACTCAGAGAAATCGAAAAAAAATATATTTTTTTAAATAACCCGGAAGACCTAGTCAGAAAAAAAATCTTAGAAATTAAAGAACGTAATTTTGAACCAAAAAATGATAAAAAAACTAAAGAAAAAGAGCGAATTGAAATTCCTGAAAAACATTTAAATATCGTTCTGAAATATACGAGCCCAAGATGGCGAAAAAATTTTAAAAAAAATAATTTTTATGATAAAAATATTCGCCAAAATATAAAATAATTTTTTTGGAAAAATATTAGGCGTAATAACTTTTTATCGCCGAAATTAAAAACCAAGATCGATACTGTGGATAAAAACTGCAGTGTCTTTAACTATCTTTGTGACTGTTTTGAACGCTACATTGGTGAATCCAAACGCCAACTAAAAGTTCGGATTCAAGAACATCAGCAGGAATCAAGAGAAACTGCTGTTGTTCAACACACTTTAAAGTTTCCAATATACCAAACTTATTTAAAACTGCCCTAGGAGAGTCACCTATTTCAATGACCGCAGTAACTTTTAACAAGACAGATTCACAATACTCTTCTCTAATCTGACAAATACCCAAAATAGGAAAATAATGGAAGCAGTAGCAATAAAACTGTTTTGTTCAAAATTAAATGACCAGGCAATCATAAAGCAGTTCATATCTTATAATACAAAGTGGCGGCCTTATGCAAACTTATATAGGTGCCCACTTTGTCAAAATACTTGCATGTGTTATTAAAAAAAACTTTCTAGAATATAACTTATTTTTGTTGATTTTCAAATTGTGCACACTGTTTAGTACTGTTTAACTAGCACTGATGATGACTACATGGTAGTCGAAATATATATGTTACAATAAATATTCACCTATAGTTAGTTATGTTTAGAAAATAAAAATGTAAACGTTTGTAAGAATGAACACTTTTATTGAAGATAAAAAATAAATTTCCACATTTTTTTCTTTATGTATTGCTTTTGAAAAAATGTACAATCTGCTGGACTATGCCACCCCTTATGCTTTCCAAGAACAACGAATCGGATGTTCCAGATATTAAAAAACAATAATTTGTCAACTTTTTAAAAAAATTAACAAACTTAAGGTCGTAGTTCAAGGCTAAAAAAACTGAATTGTATTCTTATAGTTTTCTTCTAAAAATATGGACAATTTGAATTAATTTAGAAACTTAAATTGGTAACGTTTTTGTGTTTATTAATTTTCAACCATTATAATAATAAAACAATTTCGCACAATTCGAATTAAGCTGGTCGTATTTTTAACCCAATACAGCATGAGGAAAGTACTTTTTGATAATTTTGAAAATATATTTGAATGAAGAGAAAACTCCTCAATAAACATTAAACTGCAAACACACCTCTTTTTATATCACCTCACCACTAGAGAGATCTCACCACTCGGTAGTGCTCCTCGCTCAAGGAAGTGCACACCGCGTGGTGAGCCCAGCCAAACTCAGCCTCATTACCGCTGTGTCGCGCAAATAAGACCAGAAGTCACTTATTTGTGCGAACACACCGTATTGAGCAAAATTGAGTAAAACAGTCTGTCTCGATGATAAGCTCTAAACGGCCTATCATCGAGCAGCTATGTTGCTCAAAGTATTATCAAAAAGAACACCATCCAACGGTTTCACCAGACTCCCACGCCAAATTATATTATATAAACTGCTTTCTACCACTGAATACTGAGGCTTTCCCCAATAGCTCCTGCTATGAAGGAATCGTCTCACCCCGATTGAATAAACTATCACATCACAAATTACATCGCATCTCTCTTAATTGCATTCCCCTGTTACCAAACATGGTGGAGGAGGGCTTGTAATCAGGAGAGATGTGTTTTTGTAAAGGTAGGATATAATCGATGGTAAAATAAAGCTTTTTTGCAAACAAAAAAAACATTGACAATACAAAATTTCATTTATTTTGTTAAAAAAGAAAAAAAATATATACAGGACCATTTTTGCCAAGAAACCTCATGTTGGATTCACTAGTTCTCCAGCTGCTTTCAATCCAGTCGTTCCATGACAATGGCTTGCCCCAACACTGCGACTCTTTAACAGCACCACGAGGAGAAGCCGAAATGCAGCATGGGCCAACAAATGCACCGGCATCACGCGCGCAGTTCGAGTCGGCACCGGCATCCACAACGTCGGAACCACAAGAATAGGGCGACATGCCTCCTGCACCAACAAATGAACCAGCATCGCGAGAATTCGAGTAACCATCGGCATCTTCGTCATCAGCATCTCCGCCATCAGATTCGGATGCCTCCTCATCAAAATATTGCTGCGCTCCGGTTCTCCGACGTTTGGCTTCCGCAGCCTCGTCCTCTTTGTACTCATCGGTGGAGATGACTATGATATCATCAGCCAGATCCTAAAGAATCTGGCTGAAAGTCCGTTTACGAGAAGAATGGTCGTAAACCACTCTTTCGAGCGACCCGCCACCACGACCAACCAAGGAGGAGCTGCATGCAAACAACCATCCACATCCATTGCATAGAACAAGAGACGAGGAAATGGAACAGCGGCACCGTGATCCGACCCCACAACGAAGACAGGCACTAATCTTAGAGCAACTCATCTCCGGAACAGTACAGAGCAGACCAGGAGGAACAGGAGTGGAGCAGGATGGAACAGATCAGACCAGGAGTAGAGCAGGAGTGGAACTGAGCAGACCAGGAGGAACAGGAGTGGAGCAGGAAGCGCAGGATGAAACAGAGCAGACCAGGAGAAACAGGAGAGCAGAAGGAGTAGAGCAAGAGAAGTCAATCCAAATCGACTTTGATACTCCTTTGACAAAAAAAAACTGCGCTATAAGCAAAAAATTAATGCCCTCAAGGCATTAAAAGGCCAAAAAAACACCAAAGAGACCCAAAAGAATAACGCTGCCCAATCACAGGCCACAACGGAAAATTCCGTATATAAGAAATCTCTAAAAATGCCTTACATTATGAAATTTACAAATGAACCCTACAGACCCTTATAAACGCCCACACAACCCATGCATCAACCACGCATCAACCCTATGCATCAACCCACGCTATCAACAAAGCAGACTGACGTCACGAATAACTCAAAAACAAAAACAGAAAGAATCACCAAATGCCTCAAGGCACTTCCCAAAGAATCTCCAAACAAAAAAAATATTTTTTTGATCAATTTTTTTAAAAAGTATCCCAATGTGTACTTAAAAACTTTTTTATCAAATATAAAATTCAACGTTCTCAAAACTAATTTGAAGAAAACTATAATTAAGAAAACATTAGTTTCTCAACACAGAAACATAGAAAAATTCAAAATAAAACATCATGAAAAGCGAAATTAAAGAAAGAATCAGAAACTTAAATGACAATTAAGAAAAAATTATAAATGCAAGCTATAAATGTGGAAAAAAAAGATAATGTGAAATATGATGTGAAAAAAAATATTAAAAGAAAGCTGTCAACGAAAAACAAGCAGACGCCCAGCAAGAAAATATAATTTGAAATATAATGTAAAAAAAATATCAAAAGAAATCCGTGAATGAAAAACAAGCAGACACCGAGCAAGAAAAACGAAAAAATTAAACAACTCAACAACCAGATAAGTATCATAAAACATTATTTCCATACACAAATTTTTTTTTAAACAACAATCAGTAAACCACTAAATTGGCACTAGAACAAACACAAACTAAAATTGTAAGCCGAACAAAAAGATGCACACAGTGCTATGCTCAAACTCTTTTGCAAAGCCTATGTTCCAAAATGCAAAACTGTCAACAACGAAAAAGATACAACAGCTCACAGCAGAAGACCCATCATATGCAATAATTGTTATTCCGCACAATATTTCATCGCTCTGGATAGATAAACTCAGCGAAGCAGAAATACTACTACACTACGAACCCGAAATTGAAAAACTAAGGCAAGGGCCAAAATTACGGAAGACACTGATGATTAATCAACCAAAAAATATTTCAAGATATGACCGAGGCCGTCGAAATAATG
Source organism: Oikopleura vanhoeffeni (assembly GCA_004367855.1). NCBI lineage: Eukaryota > Metazoa > Chordata > Appendicularia > Copelata > Oikopleuridae > Oikopleura > Oikopleura vanhoeffeni. The sequence continues at coordinate 182,590 of SCLH01000569.1, read as the reverse complement.
TGCCCAAGAACTATAACGTAGCACGAGAAGTTATTTCTTCACATGCTCAGTATGACAATATCAGGTTCTGTGAACAGACATAAGATAGTGTATACAGAAGCTATGTGTAGGCCTAAGCCTACGCTAGATTCTAACATTGCCCGCTAACCGATAATATGGCTAGTGAGCAATTAAATCGACATTACTCGGATTCGCGCACAAGCTAACTCATACAAGAGATTACGCTGAGACAAGTAAGTAAAGATATTACATTTAGTTAAACTGTGAGTAATTGAATACATAGGTTGTATCTCCATTATCAAAGTATCGAGACTTACTTATTCCGCAGGATATTACATTGCAAGTTAACCCAACGGACATAAGAAGTTCTGCAAGCTAAGTATCAGAATACTGTGCTTGCTACGGCAATACAAAGTGCTTAAACCTACCATCCGGACTCAGGTCAGAGGGTTTTTAGCCTTTTGCTACGTGTGTCAGAAGATTCACGCTGGTCCGAATTAAGGTCGCAGAAGTTGTGCAGGCTAGAGTTAAACCTGTGTCGACTAAACGAAAAGTCGTGCCTACTAAGGATAAAGTAGTGCCTGCTGAAGTTGAATCTGAGGCTAAGATTGTGAGAATCAAAAAGCGTGTCAAAAAGACGGATTCACTGTTAAATGAAAAGAGTAGGCCAGGATGTTCTGGAGAGGGCGAAAAGGTTAAGCNAGTATCTAGTAAACCTAGAATGGATGTAGAGAGGGCTAATGATATGGACATGAACATCTCAGACAGAATTCTGAAAACTTCAGTGGAAAATCCGAAAAAGGGTTTAGGACTGAGTTTGATAGATGCCAGGTCATTTGAGTTTAGTAGTGGTTCGCTTCCAGGACTGGATCCAATCAGTACACAACAGTCAGATGTGAACGATCCTTTTTTAGATGATATCATGGGGGATGAGCTTGAGATTAGTGAGTTCGAAAGAGAAGAAGCGTTAGATAAGATGAGATTAGATAGAGTAAACAGAGAAGTAATTGAAGAGAAGAAAGCTAGACAGAAACCTAGAACCGAAAGAGCTAAGGTAGTGAAAAGAGAAAAGATGGAAGATATTCAGAGAAAGCTTATCGGTAAAGTTGAAAAACGAAACCAGTAAAGGACCGATGTGAAATAAAGATTAGGTCAAAAAGACAAAAAGAGAAAGTGAAAAGTTTTTGTTTGTATAAGTTGTTCTGTAAGTTCAATTTCTTTTTGTTTTGTTTTACGATTTTACATTAAGGGTTTTAGGATTTGCTAGGTTTTGTTTTTGTAAATTGCTAAGGGAATCAAAAAGTCTGTAAATAGGAAAGTTTTGGGTGTTTATCACAGTAGGTTTTTGGCAGAAAGTTACAGCAAAAAGTTAGGCTTTAGGATATTCAGTTAGTTTTTGAGAAAATCTGAATAGGTAATAGTTTATAATAGAGCTTAAGGTAGTAGAAAATTTCTTTGAAATTTTTTTTTCATACCGGGGGGACGTAGCACGAGAAGTTATTTCCTTCACATGCTCAGTAACAATATCAGGTCTGTGAACAGAACTAAGATAGTGTATACAGAAGCTAGGTGTAGGCGATAAGCCTCGCTAGATTCTAACATTGCTCGCTAACGATAATAACTGGCAGTGAGCATTAACTCGACATACTCCGGATTCGCGCACAAGCTAACTCATACACAGATCTACGCTGAGACAGTCCAGTAATGAGATTCATTAAATACTTAAACCTGTGATAATTTCGAATACATAGGTTGATCACACTATCAATAGTATCGAGACTTACTTTCCCGCAGGATTTACCAATTGCAAGTTAACCCACGGACAAGTAAGCAATTTCTGCAAAGCTAAGTATCAGGTAATACTGTGCTATTGCCACGGCAATGTGCTAAACCCATACCATCCGGACTCAGGTCAGAGGGTTTTAGCCCTATTGCTACGTAACACCAGAAGCAACATACGAAAACATCTTAACAATTTGCTCCAAGTATGTACTGGATGAAACCCGATGTGGAGAACTACCACCAACAAATCTAAGGAAACTATTCAGCTGCAACTCGGCCACCATCAACGTTGACGCCGAAGGAGTAGACATCACACTAAAAATAACGTTTCCAAACGTCATCGCCAAGAGCTCCCTAAACATACACACTGTGCCAGTGTTTATAAACGAAGAAGGAAATAACACAACCAGCAAACAAGTTATCATCACCGACGACATCATCTTCAAAACAAAGGAGGGTTACAAAGCCTTCACAAACTGTGAAAGAAGAGGAGGACTCCGACTTTGTTACGAACAAGATGAAAAGTCCACGGATCCAGTCAGCTGCATCTCGGAAATACTCAACAACAACGAAGCAGAAGCTGATGAAAGATGCAAAACGACCACAAGTTATACACAAAAGCAATGCTTTAACCGACCGACATCCATTGGTAAGCTGATCAGCCCGCTACATCCGATCAAAAACAGAAATAACCTATTCGCAGGTAACTCATCACCAGCGGGAGTCGGATTTATTACAAAGACGAAAAAACAACAGAGCGTAATATGCAATGATCAAATCATAAAGCTGAAGCCAGCAGAGACGAAGGGTGTTATCGTAAACCACGAAATTGGCCTTAACTTCACGAAACTTTCAAGATCCGAAAGAATGACCCCCGCAATGGAAGAAAACCAACGAGCGTTACATCAAAAAATCGACCTTAATATCAGAAGTCTCAAGCAACTGGCCGGGGAAACCAGCAAAAAGAACATACAAACAGCAAGCGTGCTAAACAAACTACAAATCCTAATTGGTCGAAACACCACTGCACACATCTCACTCGTAACGAAAGTATTGGCAGTTGCAATAGCAATCATCTTCGCAGGACTCCAACAAAAAGAAAATAGGCTCACTATTAAATGACCCCATAACTCCATAAAAATACAAAACTAACTTTAACTCTTATAAACACTATCAAAACAAACTGACTAATAATAGATTCGGAACAAGAAGCCCTGCACTGACAAAAACATCCAGCCCACAATCAACTGAAACACCAGCACAAACCTCAGAAAACGAAATATGGAATCCAGAAATAACAAAAACAATAAAGAATTATTGCAGTGAGAGAGAAATGATTGAGGAGAAAACTCCTCAATAAACATTAAACTGCAAAAACACCTCTTTTTATATCACTCCACCACTAGAGAGATCTCACCACTCGGTAGTGCTCCTCGCTCAGGGAAGTCCACACCGCGTGGTGAGCCCAGCCAAACTCAGCCTCATTACCGCTGTGTCGCGCAAATAAGACCAGAGGTCACTTAGGTCAGGTATTGAGCAAAATTGAGTAACACAGTCTGTCTATGTTGCTCGAAGTATTATCAAAAAGAACATCATCCAACGGTTTTACCAGACCGCTGGATGGCTCCCACGCCAAATTATATTATATAAACTGCTTTCTACCTCTGAATACTCAGGCTTTTCCCAATAGCTCCTGCTATGAAAGAATCGTCTCAACCCGATTTAATAAACTATCACATCACAAATTACATCGCATCTTTCTTAATTGCATTCTCCTGATACCAAACAATATCGTCTTGATTTTAAGCATTTTAATCGAAATTTATGGATTTTAAAGAATTAGAACTAGAGTTTTGGAAAACAAAAAAGCATCAAAATTTAGGCTTCGATAGTAACAGCTCTCCACGAACTCATAAGCGTTTGATTTATACAGGTTTCAAATGTGTTTCTAAACAATCCAGTGAGAAGTAGGCTTTTGCGCGAGACCCTTAAAATTAGCTCAAAAAACGTTTTTTGGCTATTCTGGAGCGAATATTTCAAATTTTTGGAAACGATAGTAACAGACTTGCGTACGTATATTTTGGTTATTAAAAGATACAAAACATATTCCTACTTTCAAAACTCACAGAGGAGTAGGCTTATTGCTACAAAATATGTCTCTATTTTGAAGCTCGTTCCTGATTAGTCGAGCAATTAGTGACCTTCAATTATAGTTCAGGATGTAAGATTTTTGTTCAAATATTACATCATATTTAACTATTTGGTTCCACAATGTGTAGTCTTTAAGATATTCGCCCTAAAAACACACAAAAACGTGTTTACCCATGAAGGATACCCCTTAACTCATAAGCAAGATTTTTCCACTGAAATCATTCAGTTGACAAATTATTTAATTTCGTTAAATTGTTTAAATGGGTTCAACATGATGTCGGATTTTTATTACAAGTTTAAATTGGGTCGCACGTAAAATGTCTTCTTTGTAAAATGACCCTAAGTGTGATCTCTCATTTCAGTCATTTTGCGGAAAACTTTGGCTTTCAAGGCAAACTTTTCGCAGATAAGTTTTAAGTAAAACAATGTTCTTCTACATCTGCATGTATCTAAACAGTGTTTGTATTTTGCAGTATGATAAAACTTTGAAAAGTTAGACATTCAAAATATTTGAGAGCAAAATAGTGGGTGGTGTGAAATTTCACAGAATATACATTCTACATGTAAGTCACAGGATTTGACTCGTTCAATTTACAAACGATATATCCATTATTATCCCCGGGTCACTTTAAAAACTAATTTGCCTGTTAAAAGAATAGGGAATAAGTTTTTAAAGTGACCCGGGGATAATAATGGATATAATATATCATATATTTAAATTTATAAATACTGATTACTATTGATTGCGTTCTAGAAGTCCCTTGGCAATTTTTATTAGAAAAAAATTTTCGGTTTGATCACTGCTGTCTAATTATTTTTATTGAAAAAATTAGACTGTTATAAATATAAACCTAATTGTTTGATAATGCTAATTTCAGCTAATTAGTGGCTATGGACCATAGCTTGGGTCATACCCGGGAGCACTATCTGCCAAACTAAAAGCGTCAGCAATAATTCCATCAGCTTATATGGTCAACTCTTCTCAAAAAAACTGAATCCGACCATGAAAATGTTTGTTTGAGCCACTTAGTGGTCAGAAATTAAGCATGAAAAAACAGCTTTTTGGGCTTTGTAAAGCATTTAAAGGTATAATATATTGATTATCAAATTTTGTAATTAAAATGATCGCGTTAAAAAGACGTTAAGCTAGTTATTGCAAAAAAATCAAAAATTTTGAAAAAAAAATGTTTTGTCAAATTTTCAAAAAATATATGGTCATTTTGATGAAAAATGCGTGGGCGAAAACGACGTTTTTATAAAAAAACGCAAAAGCATTGGTTCACACAAAATTTTTATATTTATGCGGTGCCAAGAATTTTCCAAGCTTTCAATTTAGCATTATAAGCCAGTAGAGGGTTGGAGGGCACTCAAATCGACAATTTAAACTTTAAATTGCCATTTTATCCATTTTTCGAAAAATTCTGCCCGAGTGTTTACTTTCATGCGTTGATAAAATTATTAGTTTAAAAGACGATTTTACCCCCGGGTATGAGTCATACCGTATGACCCTACCCATTTTGGGAAAAATGACCTTAATTTTAACGATAGCTTTCAATATATATTCCAAGACACTTCAATATGTATATAATGTCAAACAGATTCACATCATTTTTTTTGCTCATAGTTTATTCCAATTTTTTCGTCTCTTTTTGATGAAAAAACTATTCTAACTATAATCATGTGGAAACATTCATGAAAGTAGCGTTCGCAAGTTTCACTTCCGGTTTACTAAAAACCAATTACAATACTTATCTTTGAAGTGGTTCCGAGCGATGAATATTCTTGCGTAGGTTGAACTTATTTAATAGCATCGGTTATAATAGCGCCATGTTAAGGCTGACCCGCTCACAGAACCAAAACCCATGACTATTATTGTATATCGAAAATCCTGCCTAGTCGTCGAATTCTATGACTACGTCACAAAAATATAAAGTGACCAATAAAATGACTGGATTCTCGAGAAGTGACCAATCAAATGACTGGATTTCTCTATTTGTGACGTAGTCATAGAATTCGACGATTAGGCAGGATTTTTGATATAGAATAAAAGAATAAAAATTGAAAATGTGCTTCTCCTCAAATTACCAAACATATTCTTATCTTTTTTCTCAAATTTAAACTGCATTCTGAGAATTCACCAATAAAGATTAGGGATTAAGAGATCGAAAACCTTGATTGTTTTCGCTTACTAACGAACACTATTGTTTCCGTTGGTCATACAAATTTTGAGTTGAATCGAATGCGAGCTCTAGAAGAAGTTATCTTTTGAAAATTGGTTCGGCGTTCTAGAACTCGCCGCATGGTGGCAAGCGATCAATAATGGCGGTAGATCAAGAATTTCAAGTACACTTTCAATATTGAGAATTTCAAATTTTAAACTTTATTATAAGCTATAAAAAGTTTTTTGGAAACTACTATTATGAACTTTGTTCGACAAAAGTTTTAAAAAATGACTATTCCATAGAAATGTTATCGAATGTCATCTAGTTCGGCGCACAATTTAAAGTCTTCTCGAATAAAATAATATCATGGTTTTTTCACTTGGAAGTTCCAAGTGTAAAAACCATGATATTATTTTGGTTCCAAGTTGGAACGACAATCTGAATTTTTTTTTTAAAGTTATAATACAATGTATCAAAATTATATTATCCATGTAGAATAGCGATTTAACTTAAATTCGATTTAGAATTATCTATTTACAGTTCAGGAAAAAACAACTTAATAGCATTTAACCTTCTATCAAGGACATAAAAAATTAATTATTTTCTCTAATTTGTTTCTCAAAACTAAAATATGAGGTAGAACAGCAACAGTAATCTTGTAATTTTTAAAGTTTTGGTTGTATCTAAGTCTCTTAATACTCTGTAAAGTATTATTTTATTTTTGACAATCAAAATTACAGTTATAACTTGGTTATCTGTATATCAATGCCCGAGTTCATATAAAATGTTTTCCTGTTATGGTGAAGAACTATTTCATGGAAAAAAGACGTGATGATTACGTAATTTTCATTCAGATCATAACCTATCCTGCTAAGTTTATATTTTTATTGGCCCGATTGAGTGTAAGTGATAAGTTAGTGAGTAAATTTAAAGGGGGTTGAATATGTCAATTGTTTTATTGCTGGGTATTTTCTCATCACTTTTGAATGGTCTATAACTTGTAATTAAAATGATCAAACGTACAAATGGGAAATAAATATTGACAATATATATATATATATAATATTATATTGTTCTGTAAACACTGTTTATAATTTTAATATATCTGAAATTATTTTCAAATTAGTAACAAACTCGTAAACCATTTTACGAAAACGATTTTTAGACCGCACAATTTCTTACCAGCAGCAAAAAACTCAAGCAGATATTATTCTAATGTATTGAAACTTTCACAATAACACGGAAACAAAATTGTCGACTGTTTAATGTACAAGAAATAATGAGTTAACGTTTAGGTCATTCGTAAAAATGAAAAAAAATGAATTTTGTAAAGTTAAAAAAAATCTTTTATTTTATATAAAAAATCTTTTTGATTATGTAATAATATATGCACCTGCTACAAGGCATAAAATAAAACATAAATGATCATGATGAAATTTTTTTTTAACTAAAACGAGAATGATTCTTAGTGAAATAAATTTCACTGAAGTACAAAATTGTTAACGCGCCGGTGATTTTTACCGGCGGAGAAATCAATTTAGGTTCACTTTGAGTTAACAGCTGATTGATTGGTATTGAGTTAAAATATTTGCTAATTAGTAAAACGGAAATTATTTCAGTGATTGATTATCACTACAATTAGAACGAAAAGATTAAGCGCACAAAATTCTCACAAATGTTGTGTCACGAATTTGTGTCACTGCGCGTTCATCTCATTTATCACAGATACCGCGCGCGCTGATTCATCATAAAAGTAGCGTGTTAATCGCATAACAAATAATAAGAAGTCTTGTTTCTCTCAATAAAGAAGATATTACTCTGAAAACATATTTTTCATGGTTAGTTTTTCACGGGGAATTCATTTTTGTCATTTTAATCATATTTTTATTAATATTTCTGTGATACGCAAATTTTGGATAAAACTCCAAAAATAGACTTTAACGTCGAAATATTGATTTTTTATTAGTCGTAATCGATTTCTCAGTCCCGATTTAACCAGAATGGATACTTTGTTTGTTCAATTTATCAAACAAAGACACTTTATTTGTGCATGCAAATTGACATGTCCAACCCCCTGAATTAAATATTATTAACAATAACGTAATCATCACGCCTCATTCGTTATTTTAGTATTTTTGACTGTCAAAAATAAACATGTAATCTTATTAAATGAAATTTTTAATCGATTAAGAATTGTTGTCTCAATTTTTAAGCAAGAATGATAAGAGGACCGGAAACTGCTTTTTTCTGTAATTTTTTTATTTAAATTGTGATTCATAGAAAAAATATTATTGAAAGCTGTGAATTGAGGTGTTATTTTGAATTTTCAAATACCCGGCGCTGATTGGCTCATTTTTTACTAATCAGAAATGGTATTTTTGATAATTGTGTATTTTTGTTTGTTTTCATATTAACGGCTCAAAATTGATCGAACAGTTTTTTCATATTTTCATCAGTAGCCTAGTTTCTATAATAGGACACAGCATTAAAAAGTCTCAAAGGTAGCACAAAAGCTAAGTTTTAATTAGACCAATTTTAATAAGGGCTGTCACAATGGGACAATTTCTTCTAAGGCTTGATTAATAATGTCACTTTTCATAACGTCATTTTTGCAAAAAACTAATTTTTTGCTATTTTTTTTGATATCCACATCAAATAAAGCCGAAACATCAATAAAAAACACCTACGAAATAGGTCATTTGTTCTAAATAAAAAAGGAGGTATCATAAAAAATTTCAAGAATTTTCGCCGAATTTTCGATTTTTTTTTCAATTTTTTCATCTTCATTCGAGAGCACAAGGATTTATTTGCAAATAAGTGTTTTTCGAACCTTAATAACTTGTTCTGTTTTTTGCTGAGCCCTAATTTAAAATATCAAAAGTCGTTTAGTACTACCTTAAAAGTGTCTTTGATTGATCAATACAGAAAAAATGTCATTTCCGGGTAAATTTGGTCCAAGAAATCGATTGCGACTAATAAAAATTTGCTATTCCGACGCTAGAGTCTATTTAGAGTTTCACCCAAAATTCGCAAATTACAAAAATCTGAATAAGAATGTAATATAATATCAAAAATAAATTCGTCGTACAAACTAACCAGGAAAAATATGTTTTCAAATAATCTATCTTCTTGATTGAAAGAAATAAGGTTTTTTATTATTTTTTTAAACAAAATCATCGAAACAACTTCAATGATCTATGAGTCCAATTATTGCATTTAAATCTTGGGGCCATTAGTGCAGCTAAATAAAAATTATAGAAAAAACTTTAGTGCGAAAAATTACAAGGCGTCAGTTTAATTACGTGCACTAATTTGTGGTTGAGAATCTCAACTTGAGATTATATTATTTCAAAATAATCTCGTTAATAAAAATACTACGGGCGTCTGAACACTGTATTATATTTCACTTATTATTTATTGAAAAATAAATATAAAATGAAAAATAAAAGTATTATATATCTGTTATGAAAAAACAACCAATAAGGGACTTCTATCGATCATAGCGGCAACTTATTTCAAAAACTAGTAAACTCCATGACGCACCTAATGCAGAAGACTGAACACCAAAACCAAAGCAAATATATAAATTAACCTGAAAATTTCCAATCCTAGTTCCCTTTTTTTCGTCAAAAGTAGTTAAAACTTAAATTTATAAAAACATGATTCAAAAACTTTAAAATTTCAATAGCGAGCTTATATAGTAGACTGCACGTGGGCACACTAAGCATTCTCATTCGCTAAAACATATTTTATAAATTAGCCATAATTATGAATTACGACGAAACGTCATGAACAATTCTGACTATCAGTGATTTATATATTTACACCTGAATAATCAAATATTCAACATAAGTGGCTGATAATGACTAATAGCACTATCTGCCTTGATCTCGCAGCAAGCTTAACTCGCAGGCGGTCTATAATAAGAAAATAAGTGTTATAAGTGCTTTAAGTTTTTAAAGTTTTTAGAAATAAAAAAAGTAAAAATTAATTACGTAATTAACTAGACTCGATCATAGGACTTAAGATAAGCACAGAAAATTTTTTATAACGCCCATAAGTATCATAAAAAACTCATAAAATTTCAAAATTTTCATATTATTTCCTTTTTCGTTATAATATTCGTTACAAAAAATCCATCTTATACTAACTACAATGGTTCAAACGACTGTATAAAAAAAATATTTTCCTATTTTAAAAAAAATAAAAATTAATAATATTTAACAATTTTTTGTATTTTTTACTATTATATAGGTGGCGTTACTGGGCGGAGCACAAGAATCCGACATCTGAGAAAATGTCAAATGCCACCGATGAGGAGCTGTCAAATATAAATTAACAATTAGATAACTCAATGGCATGAAGATATCGCTAATATGAAGGTCCGAAAAATCCATAATGCCAAAAAACTCAAAAAATGACGAAAAAAGTTCCAACAAAAATCGAGGGATAAGCCGATATAATCACTAGAGAAGTCATTTGCACTCACTTTATTGTACTTATTGTAATGTTATAAAAAACTTTTTCTTTTTTTTTCCTTCACAAAAACAAAAATTTCTGTACTAGGACCACCTCACATTACTTAATTTCTTCAAACAATTTTCGCTATTTTAAACCTAAAATTCTTTATGTCAGGTATGTCATAAGAAGATTTCCTGAAAACGCACCAAAAATGGCATAAAGGCTTTTATTTCTCTTTTCTACTTTGTGTGCCTTCCTTCACCCGAGAAACATTTTTGAAGAGCTTCTTAAAGCTTTTTTGAAATCTAGTATCAGGCACGTGCACTTTGAGAGTGGTAGAGCCTGCTCAAACTCAGATTGCTTATCGACTAGGGATTCGGGCATACGGAGGGCTCCAAAAATTATACCTAAAAATTGCAAAATCAGCCGATCACAACTAAAAAAGCTGCTTAATTAGCGGTACATCTGGCGCATTTATCAATTATTAGGAGATTTCAAACCCACTCACAAGGCACAGCTTATAAAATATTTTATTTTGCACATCACCTCGTGATCGAACACCTCGGCAAAAACAGCGGGGTGAGTAAGTCATGGGACTGCATTTCTAAATATTTTCGTAACTTTAAATCTTTTGTCAATAAAGTTTTATAATTATCGAAAAAAAACTAACTGCTGTGTGGGGCGGCCAATCACGATGCGCGTGGGCGACCGAATTGAGAAGTGAGAACAATTTCGAACCTATCGTCATAAAATTAGAATATATCCTGAAAAATTTCACTATAAATTTCACGATATCGACAATTTGTATTAGAAATAATGGAATAAACTGCAGGGGGATCACATAATTATACCCAGATAATTATAATCAGATCATTATAATAATAATTATAATCTCAACATAAAAGAAATAATGACGTCAGGCTTGAAACCGTCTTCAAAGTATCATCTTTACTTCCGTTTGATTGAATATCCGTTTATTAGAAGAAAATAAATTTGGCAGCTTAGAGAATATCACGTATAGTGAGTGAAAAGTTTCACGGTATTTTTTGTCCGATGACGCTGCACGGCAGTGGAGAAAAGGTTTTCTAAATAATAATACATAAGTAATGCATGTAACATACATTACATACAATATCTTAACGCGAGTGTCTAACAAATAAGAAAGTGTCATTTTACAACCGAAGTCATTCCTAATCTTGTGTGTAGTTTTTATATTAACTTTATGCGATGTCAAAATATTCACACTTTTGTGAATATCCCGGCCCTGATCAGGAAACGTAGTGTGTTTCTAAGTAGTAGGGCCGGGATATTTACAAAAGTGTGAATAGGGGATATAATGTCAAAATAGCTATTTTCTACTCAAATTTAATTAATTGTTAGTGGGAAACGTATAAAAATCATTGATTAAAATAATATTTTGAAAAATTTCAAAAACATTATATTTTTTTGAAAAAACAGGATTTTAACATGATATGTCACATTACGGTTCCCGATGTTTTAAATGTGAAAATTCGAATTTGTTTAGACCGCCCCAATAAATCAGCAAATCGAAAATCTTTTCTGCTTATTTTTTTTCCATTACTCTTTAGACGAAGCTGATCAGAGTCCTGAATGTTGGTCAAGTCGGAAGTTGATCAAGAATTTTGTTCCGTCTCACCAGAACACCCGCTATCAAAAACTTTAGTATTCTATTCATGATATAATTTTCTAAAGGAGGTTTTAGGGTCTTCTAATCAAATATTTCCATTTCAAAACGGTTTGGATCAGGCTTGTAAAAGGGATGGCTTTTTCGTGGGTTTTCCATCCCCTTTTGCGTATGTTCAAGCAAAAGAAAGAGGAAAATGGGGATAGAAAATCAAGCCATGGATCATCCTTTTTACAACCTTGGTCTGGATTATAGAAAGAAAATTCTGAGAACTTGGTCTCGAACAATTTTTTTACATATTGTATAGAAAACTTTTCGAAATCTAAAATGTTCAGGTTTCGAGACGTTTTACTTTTTGATTTTTTTAAAGCCATTGGCGAATCGTCACCATTGAAAATTTAATTTTAAATAAATTCTCAATTCGGTCGCCCACGCGATAGTTACATACTGGGCCTTGTATTGCATATTCAATACAATTAAAAGAATACTTCCGACAGTTTAAATTCAGATTACGGAACTACACTACCTAAACATGACCGGCGCACCGTGTTGAACATTCTCGGATACGTAAACTACCCCTTATTTTGCTCAGATTTGGCTGAAATTTCGGGGATTTTAACTAATGTGGGGAAAATGTTTTAAATTAATGCAAGTTAAAATTTGAATCTTATCAATTTTTAAATTGATCATCAAGCATTTAAACTTTTTTTAAAACTGCAAACTCAGTGTAAAAAACACGTGAGTCGTTAAAATGTTGAATTTTCGCATTTGTTATTTTTCAAAAAACATACAGCCTAAAATATTACGAGAAATTCTTACGAGAAAAAACTAGCACTAAATTTGCAAATTAATGTTTAAATTCTTTCAACGTAAAACAAGTTAATCCTGAAGCTGTTTAAATATAGTTGAACGTAGTTTAATAAATGTTATGTCTTTTTCATAATTTTTAAATGAAAAAATGTCCCTGATTCTTTTTAAGGGCCTAATTTACTGATTTAAAATAGGTCAAATATATAAAATGAATTCGTAAATCCAATTAATCAAATAAATTTGAAGAGCAACTCGCTATAAAAATCAGGTTAATTTAATGTTAATTTCACAGATCAGCACAAATTAACTCATAGACTAGCGAATCCTGTCTATATTCGTAGTGACTTTTAAGGGTATCCCTGCTCCTACATTTTCTGCAGNATTGGTGTTGGCTGATGTGCCTCGAGTTGAGGCTTATGTTTTGTATAACCAATTGGCGTTACTTATTCTCAAACCTACTAGATTCACGTGATGGCTACACTTTGCAGTAAAGCTCGGCAGTAGCGGTCCGGAATGTCCGGTAATTTTTTTTGCATTAAAACTGGGCCACCTTGTTTATTACGGCCGATGTATGTTTTGTATAATGGTTTTAACCAAAAATCATCAGGTCAAACTGAGCAATTATGTCTTCTGGACAAAATTTTGTATATAGTCGAAAGGTTTTAATCGTTTTATCGGA
>SCLH01000569.1:130689-156474 GCA_004367855.1 Oikopleura vanhoeffeni | reverse complement strand
TTTTTTGAAATTTAAAATGCCGATATCTTCCAAAATAATGGGCCTAAAAAATTATAATATAGTTTATCGGAATCTATAGATTTGGAAGAACACTCCCGAAACCATTGTTTTTCAGTTTGATCAAGTCGATATCCGACCAATGAGAAGCCAAGATTTTTGAAAATTTTCGAAAAAATTTTCTTGGTCTTTGAAAAATTCTGAACAAATTGTACTGTTTCATTTTTTCTATAAACATCGTAAAATTCAAATGCTGAAAAACCTGTGAAACCCTAAACAAGCCATTTAAAAAAAATTTCATACTTTTTTGGGAGATTTTTGCCGAAATTTCAGAAAAAATCATCTCGTTAGTACGACACATAAAATTAACATTCTGATAAAGCCAGTTTTCAGGAATTTTAAGCGTATCAATTTCTTTAAAAAATGATTGCCACCACGAGATTCCTTGGGTCAACTTTAGTCATAATCGATATTAATTTATCATAAATTAATTCTATAAAGGTTTAAAAAAAAACGACACCCACCCCCTTAAGTTGCAAAATGAGGCTCTAGAAACAAATTTTCCCAATTTTATTTTAATGTTTTTTTATGAAAATATAGACGACTGCGAGTATAGGGGTNAGCATTTTCGGTTTTGCTCATACGCTTTTAGTTTTCAGAATATATCATCGTGAATATGTCGAATTTGCCAGATATACCCCCTTAAGGGGGTGGTCGTCGCAAAATGAGGCTCTAGAAACAATTTTTCCCAATTTTATTTTAATGTTTTTTTTTATGAAAATATAGACGACTGCGAGTATAGGGGTAGTCTTTTTATCTGAATACCTGGTCAGGAAAGCACTTTCTGAGAGTCTCAAAAATATTTTGTATGAAATAAGTTGAAATTTATCAGTTTTTGGGAAATAAAAACACGATTTATAAAAAACTGAGAGAGAAATTTGGACAAAACTCCCTGTACTGATCTGCACGGACTCCTTAGCTGCACATTCATATATGTTTCGAATGTGTTTCAAATAAATCNTTAAGGAGATGGTCGTTGCAAATTGAGGCTCTAGAAACAAATTTTCCCAATTTTATTTAAATTTGTTTTATTAAAATATAGACGACTGCGAGTATAGGGGCAGTCTTTTTATCTGCGTACATGGTCAGGAAAGCACTTTTTGAGGATCTCAAAAATATTTTGTATGTAATACGTTGAAATTTATCAATTTTTGGGAAATAAAAACACGATTTATAAAAAAACTGAGAAAGAAATTCGGACAAAACTCTCAATACTGATCTGCACGGACTATCCAGCTGCACATTCGTATAAGTTTCGAATGTGTAACTTTCAAATCCAGGGGGGAGATACATTTTGATTGAGACCCCTAAAATAGGGTCAAAATACAGTTTTTTGGTGATTCTGAAGCCAAATCCAAGAAAATTGGACAAAACTCTTAATACTGATCTGCAAGGACTATTCAGCTGCACATATATCCCTTATTCACACTTTTGTTAATATCCCAGCCCTGATTAGGAAACGTAGTGTGTTTTTAAGTAGTAGGGCCGGGATATTAACAAAAGTGTGAATAAGGGATATATAAGTTTCGAATGTGTACCTTGAAAAACCAGGGAGGAGATACATTTTGAAAAATAATTCCGTCAGTTTTGTAAGCAAGTTTCTGATTGGCACCAGCCATCTGTCACTTTCTATATTTTTTTAGGATGCAAGATTTTAGTTCAAATATTTCAGAAAGAGGTAATATTTGGTTCAACGATTTGTACTTTTGCGTCACTTGGCCATTGAAAACTTTGTTTTTTGCCTTTAAATGCGACTACCACTCCCTTAAAAGGGTATGCGACTCTGATTTAATAAAGGCCTTATTGGCATTTAACATTCTTAAAATTGATACAGGGTGATAATAAAGTGTACTACGAACCCAGTCATCGAAAAAATTTTCGGGGGTGGTGTTAGTNCCTAAAATAGGGTCAAAATACTGTTTTTTGGTGATTCTGAAGCCAAATTCAAGAAAATTGGACAAAACTCTCTGTATTGATTTGCACGGACTATTCAGCTACACATTCATATAAGTCACGAATGTGTACCTTGAAAAACCAGGGAGGAGATTTTGAAAAAATAACGCCGTCAGTTTTGTAAGCACGTTTCTGGTTGGACGAGCCATCCGTCACTTTTGATTTTTTTTTAGGATGCTAGATTTTTGTTCAAATATATCAGAGAAAGGTTATATTTGGTCCATCGATTTGTACTTTTGCGACAATTCGCGATTGAATACCCCTTTTTTGACTTAAAATGCGGCGACCACCCCCTTAATGATTTTCCGAAAAAAATAAGTTACTATGATTCAAATTCGCAAACCAAGGACAAAAAAGCAATAATTGGACATTTTGTGATACTGATCTTGAGTAACTAGCTTTTTGCACATTTTTGTTCGCACATTTATAAACAAAGATATGAAAATGGTTTTGTTGGCGATCAAAAAATGATATGTGAAATCCGAAATCATATTTTAATAGCTATGGTTAAACTTAATTATTTGTAATTTGTACCATAACAGCCACCGCACCTGTAGATAAAAGGTGGTGATGAGGTCATCGCAGTAAGGTGCGATGGCTGATAGGTACTTTTTTGTTTTAAGGGTTGGCGGGCGGGTAGAACAAAAAATTCCACGACTTCCGGTCACCGGAAGTCCCCTTCGGCCCGGGAGGGGCCTCGCGAATACCCTTTGTTATTTGTCAGGCGTTTAACCTGTAATTTCGAAAATTGGGTACTGTGAGATTCGACACAAAAACTAATTGTTTCGAATGTAAAGCAATCTAGAAACATGTTAAAATGGCCGGGAGTGGACTAACTATAAAATTTGTCCCACCGAAACAGTATTGTGAAGTGGTATAAGTTTTACTGTTTGTACCATAACAGCCACCGCACCTGTAGATAAAAGGTGGTGATGAGGTCATCTGGTGGTACAGTATGACTGGTACTTTTAACTTAAGGAAATTAAACAGTGTGAAATCAAGGATTTAAAACCGTCTTATTCCCAGTATTACCGTATTTTATAATAATATTAGTATTTTCTCTGGAGGATTTATCCGGAGTTTTTGTATTTGGTTGGAGGCATTTTTGTAAAAAATTAGGCTCCTATATGTGTTTTGTTTATTTACTAGAGTTTTAAATTTTATTAATTTCTATTGGCTGTTAATTTAACACCTGACATCGGGGTTATATTCTGTCCTGGTTTTTGACAGAAATAAATTTAGTTTTAAATTTTTTATTTTTTGTTTTAATGAAAGAAACAAAAATGGCTTTTCTTAATCAGAGTCCCAGAGATCAATTTTTGCATGTGCAGGGCGTTCCTATGGGAGATGATCTTGTCAAAATATTCTCTACTCGTGCACTAACTCGTCATGGCTATATGAGAGATCGAAGAATTTATCAGAAATTATTTACCGAACATGTTCTGCCCCACGGGCAATACTATTGGCTTCGTGAGGCTTTGGAGGAGCGAATCGCGCTATATGGTTTGTTAGTTAGTTTCACCTTGAAAGACAGTGAAGCTCGCCGCGCCCTCTCTGGAGAATTTATTCGCCATGTTGAGCGGCTTAGTGCCCAGACTTCTCATGCTAATTACTTGGCTTTTCATGCTGACATTTTGTCTCATTATCCCTCTGTTGCTCGAGGAACCGCTATTTATAATGGGTTGGTTGTTGATTTTCGACACTATACCAATTTATTCCCAAACACTGATTTTCAGTTAATGTCTAAACTGCTCCGTGGTACCTCTTGGGTACCCGCTGCGGAGTGGGGCCCTCCTTAAACACGAGTGTTATAGAGATAATTTTTTATGGAACTTAACTGAAAATCATTGTTAGGGATTTTTGGTTTCTTTGGAGTAACTTTTGCTATTTGTACTATTTACTGTAAAGTGTGTTCTGTGAATAAAGGATAAGTCATGTGATCAATTAAAATTTTCTAATTTGTTGTTTATTGCTAAAAATGTTATTAGTTTGCAGGTTTTTGCAGGAACTAGTTTAATATTTATAGGAAACAATTTTCTCGGTTATTCTCTGGAGATTTTTTAAAATTTTTTACAATGAAAATTTCTTGATCGGCAGATCCTAGTGGTGTATTATCGGTGTAAACAATTTTGTGCCATTTTGTTTTTTCCCAGATCTCGTTTTTTAATTCGTATATTTCATTTTGATTAATTTTTAGTGAGAGATTTTTGAATTGTTTTGTCTCGTTATTATAAGCCAAAATTTCTTCGATCTCATCGAGATTGTTTACCCAATCACATTTGGTGGTTATTAATAAATTACCGGTCAAGATAATTCGTTTTGCCTCTAAATATTCCGAGAAGATCTCGTTTTGCCAGAAGGCTTTTGTTAGGAAAAGCACTAATCGACAAGTATTTTCAACTTCTAGTTTTGGGATATTTTTTAATGCCATTTTTAAAATTGAAAATGTAATTAAGGATTCTCCGGAGGCATTTTTTCCTGCCGACTTCAGAATTTTTTGTCGCAAATTGCTTATTATCTGCCAGATTTTGTTTGTTTTTGCCTCTAACTTTGGAATTAATTTTAATTTTTCCTTAGTTACGCAAAAATTTTCTATTTTCAAGACTAATTGGCTCATTGTTTTCAGAGAATACCAGAGAAAATTGTCTTTCTCTATTTTTGAAACATTTAATTGGAGGAGTTGTATTTGCCCAAAAGGGATTGTAAGGTCCATGTAGTGATTCTCTAGGCTCTCCGATAAGGCTTTTTTATTCACTTTTTCTCCATTTTTGATATAAGCATCCTTCAATATTTTTCGCATTGTTGCCGTATTTAATTAAAAATTGTTTAGGCTTGCATTATTCATTGAATATTCCAAATTTTCCATGTTCGAGATTTTCTAAATTAAACCCGAGCGATTTTAACTGAATGAGATAAATTTTTGTTTTTTATGAGGAAAATAATTTTTTAACTGTTTACTCGTGTTTTCTCGAGACAGATCAAGAGCAGAATACTTTGTCTTAACACTAATTTTGTGTGTAGGTTTAACATTTCACTGGCGCTAATTTTTGATTTTTGTTCCCATGATGGGAAGGACATTGTTTCGTCCCACCATCTCAGAATATTTTCATTCTCCAGAGAATCAGTATTTTTGCTGAGAAAATTTTTCCCTTTATACCCCGAGGTTTTGTTTTTTCCCGCGTATTCGGGTTTTGGTTTTTTATCGTTAGATTTTTCGGGGTTTTTCGAATTTCGTGTACCCTTGTATCCCCCTCCCTTTTTTCCAGGTTTTCTGGAATCTTTGATAAGTGTCCGAAATTTTGAGTTAACGGCGTGGTCTCGAATTTGGGCTTTTTTCTTTAAAAAAGCCTCTCCGCGTCCATCAAGTTTAATTTTTTCGACGCGTTGATTTGTTTGGGCAGGGAGCTTAAATTCATACATTGCATTAGTATTTCCAAATAATGTTTGCATTGCATTCTCTGCCTTATTTTGGACCTCGAGGCTTAATAAAGCCCAACAAGCTTGGACCACTCCCATTCGGGATATGTCCGCTTTATTTGTCTCGAGATTTTCCATAACTTTTGTTAGGGTGGTATACATTGTGTCCTCTGTATCCCACACATCACGGTACTCTTTTAAAAGTTTCGTGACGTCCGAGAGGTTAAGCTTTTTCAGGGCTTCAGATTTTGTGAACATTTGGGCTACATCCCGCCCTATGTCCTCTTTACTTCTTTTTATGTCTTGGATGACATATTTTGGGGCGGATTTATAGTAGGCGACTACTCTTCCCGCCTCATTAGTACGCCAGCTATTTCCTGTACTCGTTCTCCGGAGTAATTTTAAGTCCTGCTCCATACCTCGTCTAATTGAGTTCAAAGAGACCCGGTTTTTTGAAACTTGTTGGCGTTGATTTCTAGTATCAGATAACCATTTTATAATGGTTTTTTCCTCTGTTTGTTTCAAAAACTCGAGTTCCTTTGGTTTCAAGGACGAGTATCTAAGGACTGTTTTTCTGAGATATCTCTGAATTTTTTCAAAAGTTTTTCGAGATTTTCCTCTTCAGCCCTTAGTGTCATTTCGGCCCGTTTTTCGCGATCTGAGTCTTTAATGTTGTTCGCGATATCCTGGGCTTTTTCAGTGCAAAATTTTGTTTCGCATACATTTTCCTGTTTTTGCTGTGCTTCAGCAACTTCCCTTGGGATTATGCATTCATAGGTAATAGGTTTGAAGGCTTTCAGATTTTTCTGTTTTAGCTCTTCTTCCTTCCTATATAATTCCTCGAATGATCCTTTATTGGTATCCATTTCTTGGTCTCGCTCAAAACCGATTTCCATTGTTAGAATTTTTATTAAACCAAATTTCTGAATTTGAAAACAAAAAATTTTAAAGAATATTACAATGCAACATTTGCAGGTTAGAAAATAATTTTTTATACAAAAGAAAATAGTTTTTGTTGTGTAAGACAAATTAATTTTTTGAATGTTTTGTTTGAGAATTTTAGCCTTGAAAAAGGCCGTTTTTTGAGATTTTTATGAATTTTTTATACTTCTTTTCAGACCATTTTTTAAGTGAAAATCTGCTTGATTTTCTTGCTTGATTTCATTTACTTTGTTCGTGATTCAATTCGACGAATATATTCGAATTGCTCGTTTAATAAGCTCCGGAGAGAAACTGGAATATCGATATATCTCTCGATAAGATCCTCCTTATACTTGAGGAGATCATCTTTTTTGCTTTTGGCGATTTTCTCCCAGTTCCAGATTCCATATTCAGCTGTCAGTTTTATTTCGCTATCAGAGATTATATCTGTGGTTACTGTGAAGATTGAACGCTCAGACCCATATTGTTCCAGTTCCTTTTGATTGAAACTGGTGTCGTCTGAACGTGTTTGACGTTCGGGATCGTAATTTGAGTAAATTGCGTTAGTTGATGCTGAACTGGTAGAAGGTGTTGCTGGTTTTTTAAACGGCATTTTGTTTTCTAAAAAAAATTATTCAAAAAATATAATTTTTTGGAATGAATTTTTTATTTTGTTAACTATAATCTGAATAAAAATTTTTTTACTTTTTTAAGAAGATTTATAATTTGTATGATTTTTAAGCGATTGGATTGAATATGTATCACAATTGTAGGACGTGAAATAGGCACCATATGTTTAATAATGGTTTCTCACTTTTGAGTTTGTGTGAAGCGACACCTTTTGGCGCGCAGGACTGAGAGATCTATTTTAACTGTTTTCTACCCTCGTTTGGGAAGTTAATAGTAGAAATTAGTTTCTCACTTTAAAGTTTTGGTGAAGCGACACCTTTTGGCGCGCTAACAATGGTATTTTTTCATTTTAGTTTTGCTCTATTAAAATAGTGTTTTTATTTCAAGACGCCATTTCCTGTAAACATTTTAAAGGATCGATTGTTATGAAATTTTTAGCTAGAAATTCGTAATCTCCAGAGACTGAATCCTTCTCCCTTATTAATAATTTTTATTATTAATTTTTTGTTTCTACGGAGGTTTTCTGTTTTCAGTATATTTTCGGAGTTTTAACAGGCGATTATTTAACCCCTTTATTTTAAATTTTTTGCGTTGAATATTCTCATTAAAAAGAGATGTAGAGGTTCTGTGCCTCTTTAACATTTATATGTGAAAGAGTTTTCAGTTTGGATTTCTCTGATTTTTTGTCAAATTACGATTTTGACCGCACACATTTTCTGAATAAATGGAAATCTAGATATTTGTTGATTGATTTGTGAATTTGTATATATTAAGAAAAAGAACATTTTAGACTTTAAAGGTTTCTCCGGAGTGTGGTTATTAATTATTTGTGTAGTGAAAAGTTGGTAAATATGAATAAATATATTTGTTATATTGGAAAGAAATAATTATTTAGAGTTTTGTCACGAAAAGTGACCCAACTCTGATGTATTTTTGTGGTTTTGATTCGAGACTTTCGACCCAAATGTTTCGGTCTGCGTTGTCGTGAATTTTTCCCGTGTCGCCATTAATTAACCGGTAAATCTTTTTGATGAGGGCATCACACGCTGTTCTTATCCTCGGCATCTCATTTCCCATTTCTTGTACTGCCAAGGATAATCTGTACATCGAAGTGCGACGTATAGAGCGCGAAAGATTTCGGTTAAAACTGTTCCATAATGGATAGCATTTTAAGAGTTTTTGATCTCTGGATCTTTCTGGGAGATATGTTAAGATAATGCTAGTGACTGATTTTAATTCCAGAAGGTTAAGGTCTGATTTTAAAATCAGTCCCCGCAGGAGAACCAAGCCCTTATTAATGGTTTCCATTATGAACTCAGTTATTTCGTCATCATTACCAATAATTCTTGTTGGAATTTCTTGTTTTTGTAATTTCGGAAAAAATGGTTGGTTGATGGAAAAATCTCCGTAGGGAAAAATTGGATGTTTGCAACTTTTGGCGCTTTTGAAATTGAGCTCACGTTGGTTGTAGTTTACCGCTACTGCTCGTTTGCTGTGTGCTTTAGCTGCCTTGACCATTCTATAAAATAACGGAAGATTTTAATAATTTTAGAATTATTTTTTGTATTAAAATTGTAATTTTTAAGGTTAAATTAAATATTTTATCTCTGGAGATTTAGCGACAAGATTTTTGTAATGATATTTGAAGTTTTGCAATTGGTAATTATTTTTTAAGATAATTTGTTTAGTATTGCTATTGTTTTGGGTTGAGCTTTGTTTGGGCCAAAAAACCCCCAAACTTTACTTTTTTCCTTTGAAGGAGTTAAAGTAGGATTTTTGAATTTTTTGTTAAGATCGATTACTCTTGCCTTTTTTGGCTTAAAGGGGAGAAAAAAAGGTGTTTTTTCAAAGATATGAAAGATTGCAATAAATGGCAAATCTTTATAATCTTTAAATAATTTTTTAGCTATGAAATTTTGCGCATTTTTTGGTGGGAAAATATATAAAATATCATCTTTCTTTGGGCTATAAGTTAAGAAATTTGTCCAATAATTATTAGTTTCCTTAAATCTAGATATATATCTTAAATATCTTTTATTTGCGAAAGTTGCGCAGCCGTCTAGATTAGGCTTTTTGTTCGCTAGCGCCTCTAGCCATTCTAGGCAAAGTGGATTAATGATTTCTTCATTTAAGTCTAGTACCCTTGACGCTTCGTCTGCTAGTTGGATTTTTGTAGAGATCCACTCTATTGTTAGATGTAATTTGAATTTAATGGCTAACATTGTTATTTTTCTGATAGCATCATTTAAAGTTTTTTCCCTAGCCCCCTTTTCCCAGCAGTGGTACACTGCTTGGTTATCGCAGAAGAAAAGTACTCGACGATTTTCTAGTTTTTCTCGATGATTTTCAATATAATCCAGGATTGCTAAAGCCTCTTTTGTGGCGATTGTGAGGTTGGCCTGCTCCTTATTCCAGTAGTAAGAGTATGATTCGCCATCATGTTTTGTGTACCAACCCCCTGAATACCCGCTGGCGTCTGTATAGACTTCCATTTCGAGGAGAAGTGGTGTGTCTGAGATCCACGGTCTTATTTTATCCACGTATTTTATTTCATTAGAATTCCATAATTCTAATTCGAATCGTAACTCCGGAGAAATAATTATAAATGGCTCGTCTAGTTCTTCAGATTTCATTAGGGATCTTGTTATTTCCCTAATGAAAAGCTGCATATTTTTTATGATCATTAAGAACGAGCACATCCGTCCCCTGAGCCGTTCTAGATCTTTGTAAAAAATGACATCCTTTATTAAAATGTCCAAAAGGTTTTATCGAAATTTAACCCATTTTTCTTCTGGAATTTCTAAAGTTTGTTTTTTAGTGTCGATAATAGCCCCTAAGAACTCGATTCTTTGAGTGCAAATGAAAGTGGATTTATCTTTAGAAATATATCCACCGTGGGCGGTCATGAGCAAATTTGCTATGAGTGCGTTTTTTGGGGCTTCAGTGCCCTTTTGGATATTCTCCAGAGATTTGTCCGACATTTTTGTTTCCACTATTAAGCGATCGTCGAGATACAAGAAGGCCGGTATATGCATTTTTCGCAAGTAGTTAATTACTACGAAATTTGCCATTTGGTAGTCGGCTGGAACTCGTCCGATACCAAACGCAGCTGCCTCGTATCTGAAAACCTGTCCTCCCCAAACAAAGTGGGTGAAATCTCTGGAGACCGCGTCCATTTTTAAGTGATGGAATCCGCTTTTATCGTCCCATTTTGAGAGATATTGGTTCGGTTCTAGAAATAATAGAACATCGGAGATAGTGTTTAAGAGGCAAGGTGGATTATGGGTCTTAGTTATAGTCCAAGGTCCCCCGTCCATACACACTCGAAACTTGGTTTTCTCGCCCTCCGGAGTAAGTTTTGTATTAATTGCCAGAACTAAACCGGCTCGGATTGGGCTCTCTACCTCCTTTTCCGGCCCGAGCCAGACTATGGCGCCGCTTTTGAGCCATTCCAGCAGCTGTTCTGTGATTTTTCTAGAATTTAAGCTGGTCTTTTTGCTGTTTGGTTGGTAGAAAGGTAATTTTTTAATTCCTTTTGGGTCTTTAAGCATTGGATAATTGACGTGAATTTTTTGCCTAATTCCACAAATTTTATAGTTTTTCCCTCGCACTAAATCGTTGTTTAAATTGTTTCTTATTTTTAAACTTTGGAAATCAGTTGTGCTCCCTGTGCAGAGCTGCCCGTGATTTCTGTAGGGTAGAGCGTTTTTCAGGGATATATTTGCTTGGTTTCGGAACAGATTAACCCCTCTGTGAATTAGGGTATACGTTCGATGTTTTATTTTTTCGTTTGGTAGCTGGTTAATTGTGATTAACCAGATTCCTATGTAGTTATGGAACATACCGGCTTTAAATTCGTTCTCACATCTATATTTTACTAGTATCCATGTTGGGGATATTAGATTTCTCCGGAGTTTATCAATTAGTTTCAGACAAAGATGTGAGTATCCTTGCCATTCGATATTTGTGTTTGGCCATTTTAACGGATTATTTTTATTTCCGAACTTATTGTGCCATTTAAAATAAGTTTCTTGATATCAGATGCAATTTCCGTTTCAGATTGTACTAGTCCTAATTTTTTAATTTTTGAGAGTTCTTGGCTTTCAATTCTTTTTAACTCCTCTGCCCTATTAGGCTTTTCTTTGAAAATTTGAAAAATTGTTTCGAAATTTTTAGTATGATCTTTAAATTTGATTTTAGGTCGTTTTTCTATAAAATTACATTTTCCTTCGAAAGTATCTGGAAGAAGTTCTGGAGTCTCATTCGTTTTAAGTGATTTCCGGTTAACAGTGTAATCCATTCTGAAACGGTTATGTTTTTTAACGAAAATATTAGTTTATTTAAGGAGTTTTTTAATTAGCAAAAAATTAGTTAAAAAAATATAATTTTATTTTGTTGGATATAAGTTTCTGAATTTTCCAGGTTTTATTTTTAGTTAAATTTTTTCGATTATTGTAATAAAATTTTTTGCATTTTGCAATTTTCTCCATGGAGTTAGAGTTTTTATTGTTGGGATTTTTGATTTTCGAAGAAATTTTGTTTTTGGTTTTTCTTCTTCTCCATCACTTGAGACGGAAGAATCGCTACAGTAGTTTTCTGTTTTTTGCAGAGAGTTTATTTGAGCGATTAATTTTTTCGATTTTTCTGAAAAATCTTGAATTTTAGTTGGTTCTGAACTGTAAATGAATTTTCTGGGTAGTGAGTGTTTTTTGAGCATTTCCGTGAACCAGAAATTGAGATTGTTAAACTCTAAATGTGCGGTATTTTTAGCCTGTTTGTTGCTGAAATTTCTAAAATTCAGGCTATGTTCTGCTAGTATGATAATTTTATCAAACCAGGTTCTTGACCACGTGCTCATTTCTTTTCTGGCTAACCAGCATAATCGGACTAGGGCCGCGAAATTGTCATATTTCGTTCTATTTTCTAAATGAGTGATGAATTTTTGTGTTTCTACTCTTAGTATAAACTTTAATGAAAGATTTCCTTTTTTCCAAAATGAGTCTAGCTCCGGAGAAATTATTTTGATTTCTCTGAGTTCATTCGGTGTTTTTTGTACCGAAAAATTTTTTAGTGGTAAAGTTTCTGGCCAATTGTTCTCCAGAGAATTTGCCCAATTTTTAAGTGAGGCTAATTCCGTTTTTGGGCCGAAATTTTCTAGGATTGCAGCTAACCCTGTGGTAGCCTGTATTATATTTTCTGAATTTTCTTGGCTTACTCCCAGAAGTTTTATCCAGATTGTGTAATTGAGTTTTTTATGTTTGAAATCTTCATATTCACCCATTAAAACTGGGTTTTTTAACTCCGTGGTTTTTAGGTGGGCTAGTGAGGCGTGAGTGAGTGGTTGTGCTGTGATTGGTCGTGGCCATTCTAGAACCTCGTATTGGTCTAGTGGTGATACGTGTAGTGAGGTTTCTATGCTACTAAACTTGTTTAGTGTTTCGAAATACATAGTGGAAATTTATTTTTTCACTTTTGTCGAAAGAAATTGACACTGGAAAAAAAAGATTTTTTGCAGTCTTAATGAAATTAATTTTGTGTTAATTTTCAAATTTTTCAAATGTAATGTTATAACGAATGATCCTGATTTGTCTAGTGTTTTTTATTTCCTAACGTTACAGTGACTAAATATGCTTTTGTGTCCAAAAAATAAGAGAAAAAAAAAATTCTGATTTTTTGGCAAATTTTGAGAAATTTGGACGTATTTCTATTAAATGACCTAGATTTTCTTTTATAAAAGCAGTTGTTGTTGAAGGTTACTTATCCCCCCCCTAACTCTTTTAACAAGTTTTAACTGTTTTTTGGAGTTACTTGCTGTGATTTTTGCTTTGTGCTAATTTAAGGAGAGAAAGTAAGTCTTCTTCGGAAGAAAGATCTAGGTCATTTTCTAGCAAGTTGTTTGAGTTGGAAAATGTTGCTAATAAAGAGGTTTTTGTGAGTTTAGTTGCTCCGGAGGTTGGTGGAAATGATTTTTCATGCTCGCTGTTGCTGCTAAACTCCGCCTCGTGTTGCTCGCCTTAATTTTACAGTGTTAAGCGAAAAAATTTTTTAATAGTCTCGGCGTCGTTTACTGTCTGGTCGTTTTTTGTTTGCGCCAGAAATGTTGCTGTTCGAAGAAGTTCTTTTTGTTCCTCTTTCTGCAAATTTTGATGCTCCCGGTTTGTACCCTGAAGTGTGGGCAACTTCGGCCTTCACATTTTTTAGAGGATTAGTTTCTCTCTGGAGTTTTGAAGTTATCTCCCCCTTGAACCAGAAGGTTGTAAGAGCCATTGGTACTACTAATGGATTTAATTTGTTATCAAATTCCCGAACTTTATTCGGTTTATTTTGATTGATTTTGACCTCTTTCCATTCGGTCATTCTTTTCGGGGTCTGGTTGATGTCCTCGTCATAAAGTTGTGTAACTCTATTCTCCAGAGATTTAGGGATAAGACTCAAAAGTAGTTTGAGCAAATCTTTATTTTTCATTTCTGGTTTTAACTTGGTCATTTTATACTTAACCAGGTTGTATAATCTGGATTCAGAACCTACAAATTCCTTTGCCTTGAGTCCTATTTTGGTTAGTACTTCGTAAACCTCAGAAAGGTTTATATTACTTGGTGTTATTACCATTTCATGGAGATTGGACAGTAGGTTTAGGATTCCCCTAAAATTGTTATTTTGGAGAATTCTACGTTCTGGTGATTCGTCCATTAGAGTTTCCATTAATGGTTGAATAGTTCGTTTGAACGTGATATGACAGGTGGTTTCCCAGAGTCTTTCATAAATATGAAAGAATTCTAAGGTTGCCGGCCCCATGGTGCGATAAAAATCTTCTTTAAGATTTCTAATGTCATCCTTGTCCAGCGCTGTACTTGAATCTATGATTCCCGTAAGGTTCAAATTTTCTACTGGATAATATCTATTATCATTTAGAAAGTCTGCCTCTTGTGCGTCTCCGGAGGTAGAAAGTCTTTTAGGGGTTGGACTTCTTGAACCTCTTGCTAATAAGTCAATATCTTCGGCTTCATTTTCAGATTCTCTAACCGGTGTGCTCACCTGGTTTCTAGCCTCATTTTCCAACCGAGCGATTTTTTCGTCGTAGGCTTCACATCTGGCCTGTAGGCTTTTAATTTCTACATTCAGGGGTTTTAAGTCCCTTTTTATGTAGTGTTTCACCAGTGATTTTAAATCGCAAATATTTGGAGTGTTGTTTTTTAACTGCTCCATTTTAGTCTCCAGAGATTGTGCGTCTGTGAGACTTATGTTAGATTTTGCTTTGATTGAAAGGCCTTCAATCATTGATCTAAAAGAACTGTCTTCCCAGTCGATTTCGTCGATTGGAGATAGTTTTATCTGATCCGGGTTGTTTCTATACTTAAAATTAAGATAGTTTCCCGTGATGTGGCGACTCCCTAGAAAGGCGAACCGGTTGAATTTGGTTAGACATTCTGTCCATTCAACATTTTCGCCCTCTTTGTAGTTGTGTTGCAAAATTGTCTCGATTTCCTTTTGTATTTTAACTAATACTTCAGGTTTTTCGATGTGATTTTGGTCGTTATTGTCTTCATCCTGGAAAATTTAAAAAATTATTATTATTACTCTTTTTTATTTTGAGAAAATTTATTTATCATTCTGAAAAAGAAAGGCTAATTATTGAATTATTATAGATTTGTTAAAGAAATTTTTGTGTCTTCTAGTTAGGTAACGTAGTTAATTTTTATTTGTGTAAAGTCGAGCGAAATAGTTCGCCCGTTCATTTTTCAAAAAAAGAAAAATTATTTTTTGTGTTTCTGGAATTCCTAAAAAGTATTAATGTTACCCAACCTTTTCCTGATGTTGTTTTTTATCTATTTAGATAAAAGTTTTTTCCCCCGAAAAGGATAATCCTTGTCGGGAGAGTCTTATTGCACAAAAGAAACTTTTTTACTTGAAATTAATATATATAATGAAAAAAATTGAAATGATTGAAAAAATACTAAATATGAAAAAATTAAATTTTAGTTTTCCAATTTTTACAGAAAGAGTCGTGAAATGTTTGAAATGATATGTTAGCTGAAATTGTGTACCTTAGGGTTTTCATCTGGTTCTGTTTTATCTTCCTCTATAGGTACTGATTTAGTACTTTCTGGCTCACTCTCGTCGGAGACATCAGATGTATCTGCCTTTATCTGCTCACTACTTGAGAGATCTGGTTCAGATTGATCTATGATAGTCGTTTCCACTTGGATCTCTGGAGAAAACTTTTCTATTAATTCCACTTTTTTAACTTTTTTCGTAGTTTTTGGCATGACGTCGTAAGAGAAAAGTACAAAACTTGTGTGTCTGACTCGTGTTTTTGAAATTCGCGAATGAATTCAAATCAGAGATTTTTGTTTCTTGTTAAAAAGATTTTTGAACTTGGGATCTAGAAACATAAAAAAGAATTTCACCTTATTCGAACCGTTACTTTCAAAAATCACAAAGTGTATTTGTGTCGATTTTATTTCTAGAGGGATAGTTGATTTAGTGTCCTTGAAAAAGGCCGGTTTTTGGGCGTTTGAAAGTAATGGTCGAAAAAAATTTGAGTCTTTTTCATTGTTTTTCGCTCCTACTATTGTCTTTTTTCGAACTTATGAATAAGAGTTGTTTTCTTATCAATCGGCTACGTACGTCTTGA
The DNA here is from genome assembly GCA_004367855.1 of Oikopleura vanhoeffeni. NCBI lineage: Eukaryota > Metazoa > Chordata > Appendicularia > Copelata > Oikopleuridae > Oikopleura > Oikopleura vanhoeffeni. Next base: position 140,861 of record SCLH01000569.1, on the reverse strand, counting down.
GGTTTTTTATGCAATAAATTTTGAGAAAGAGAGTGTTTGTTAGGTTTCTAATAACTTTTTTATTTTGATAAATTTTTCTAAGCACAGTATGGGATAAATTTTTACAATTTTTCTAAATTATTTGAAATAAATCCTAGATTTGTTCGCATTTCGGATTTTGAGATTTGATTTTTCTCTGTAACTGATGCTTTTGTTGATATTTTTTCCAAAATGCTTCCGCTCCACAGATTTTTAAATGCGTTTCTTAGAAGTGTTCTTTTTGGTTCTGAAATTTCTATTTCATTTTTTGAGAACAGGTTTTCCAACGCCATTGGAGTGAGTAGGAAATTAACTCCGTATTTTTTTGTGTATAGTGTTAGGAGTTCTTTTTCGAATTGTATACCGAAAAGGTCTGTTTGGAAACGTTGGTTTTTTAATACCATAACTGGGATTTCTCCAGAGAATTTGTTTCTGTTTCCGCTGATTTCTAGTCTTAGTTCTTCTAATCGAATTTTAAGTCTGTTTCGCTCATAAGACTGGCTTGCCTCTAGTAAAATTTTTGATTCGGCTTTATTTTCTTCAAGGCTTAATTTTTGGAAATTTTGTATATTTTGTTCTCTGATCTGTGATATTATCTCATAATCACTTTTATCCGCGAACCGAGCGATAGTTTCTTTTGATTCGAAAACTCCATGAGTGGCGACTATTTTAGCTTGTTTTATAGTTGAATCTTTGTATTCTGACTTGTATACAAATTCACGATCCCCTGGGTTGTTCTTTTTAGCGTTCATTCTTCTTATGGCCGATTTGATAGTACGTTTTTTATCAAATTTTTCAAATTGACGCGAGTTTTGATATTCGAAAACTGGCGCCCTTTCTAATTGTATACATTCTAATCCAATATTTGGTTTGGTTATTCGCAGTGAGACTCCGAAGATGTCCTCTATAGAGGTTCCTGGCGATTCTCTCATTTTATTCTTTCTAAGTGCTTGATGTATTTCTAAAGCTTTTTCTGCTACTTTGAAAAGTGTCAGTTCATTTTGAGATTTTTCGATGCCCTTTTCATAATATTTGAAATTTAGGCATTCGAGCTTTGGGGAAAATTCATCGCTGATTGTTGAATTTAAGCCAGTTTTGATTTTTCCGTCAGAAACTAAGTCAGCTAGACTATTGTTATTATGTTGCGATTCTTGTGTAAGGATATTGAGCACTTTTCTGTGTCGCAATTGCATTCGCGATTCTGTCATAGAAAAATCAGCTACTGCATTCTTTAGCTTAATAATTTCTGCCTTTTTATCCTCCGGAGTGTTTTTGTGAAGAAATTTTGGGTTACCTAAAGATCCAATTTTGTTCCACGTGATAATGGACCCCATGGAGTCCGCTGTGAGCAGATGTTCTGAAACGAATTCGTTTTGATTTATATTTTTGTAAATAGAGGTAACGTGAACTACATCTGTGTGTAATGTTTTTGGAATTTTGTTCGAAAAATCCATATTAAACATGGTTTTATTTTCTATGGAATTTGAAGGTTTCAGTTTTAAGCCCGGGGTGAAGATAGTTGTGGGTGCTTCGACGATTTCCCCGAGTTTACACGTTGGTTCTCTTGACAATCCTTCTCGTGATTTGAAACGGCCCAGTTCGTTTAGGGTTAAATTTTTCATAAATTTTGGAATGTCTTCCTGCATGAAATTCGTCGATTTCAGATAATTTGCCGTTACGGTTAAAGACGAGGATATGTTTGTTACCTCTATGTTGTAGAGTGACAACTTATTTATCCAGGCGTGTTTCGTCTGCATTTCTATGTTGCAGCAGATGGTTTCCTCGCAGGTAGATTTATTTTTATTATTAAACCCTACCACTGCAGCTCCCCATAGGTCGAAATTATCGCTGCGGGTGATATTTAACTGGATTACAGCGAGAATGGTTTTTAGCCAATCTCTGGAGGTTTTGAAGTTATCGTCTTCATCAATGATTCCTTCACTTTCTTTTAGTAGTTGCCAATTAAGGGATTCGAAGAACATTTTTCTGTTCATGATTTTCTTATTTTCTGGCTCTCGGCAATCTACTATAGAGATTTTGGAGTATAATTTTCTCTCTTGGCCGAATTTAGCTTTTTCGCCTAATGTTCTGGGCCACTTTTTGGGTGATTCTCCGGAGATGGGGTGTTTGTACACCACCTTTTTTCTCCAATTTTCCACGAACCAGTCGATGCCCATTATGATAACTATTTTTTGTGGTTGACTGTCATTTTCTAAGCTAAGAAATTTTGAGATTCTAGAACTGCCAGGGTCAGTTATTGGTGGCTCTTTGGCGCCACAGGTTGGAATTATCAGGTTTCTGAATTGATTGCGTGGGTTGTAATTTTCTGAGTTATTTGATCCTTGTTTATCAAATTTTATTTCCTCTGGCCACTGGTATTTTGATGTGAAAAGACCTTTTCCCTGATTTGCCATTTCGGTTTGTTTGAGATTGATAAATTTTTTGAGAAGGAACTTTGATGCCAACTCATTTCTCATTTTATTGGTACCGTGATATCTCATTAACAAGATGGCATTTATCTTGAGTATGATAATTTGCCAGGTGCTCCTTGCTGGTTTTGCCCCCATAAAGTCGGAAAGATTTTGCCAGAATTTTTCTGTTTTTCTGTTTGGATTTTCTGTTTCCCAGTTTGTTTCTAACCAGTCCCATACTTTGTAAAGTAGAGCAACGTCTTCGCGAAATTTTAATTCGTTTTTTGTAACTGCTTCTGCGTTTGACATGGGTGGTTTATCTTTGAAATTTGGACAAAATTTCTCCGGAGGATTTGTGTGTAGGGAAAACGTAGAGTGTCCCCAGCTAAACAAGAATTGGCTTTCTTGAGTGTTTTGGCTTTTGTCTAGTTTTTTGAAAATCGTGTGTAGTTCGCAGAACTGATGTTTTGAGGTTATTGTAAGGCTTAAGCAATAACTTCCAGTTGGATCTTTGAAACAACACATTGAGATTTTGTCCATGAAATTGTTTACGATCATTTTTGTGTCTGAGATCCCCATGGTTGACATCTCCATTTCTATGGGGGTTTTCATAAGAAAATTTTTTAATTTGTTTTTTAATTCTGGGTTTGTATTTCTGTCCATTTTTGTGGTTAATCTTAGGAGTGGTTCTAGATTGTGTTCCATTTTTTCTATTCCTAAGAGTTGGTTGACTGTGCCTGAATGAAATAAGTTCAGATGTCCAGCTTTTTGGATCATTATTTTTGAAATTTGGTTGGCTTTTAGATTGTCTAGCTCTTCCAAAATTTCTTTTTGACTACTTTGAATATCTAAGTTTGTGATAATATGGGATTCCCAGTACAGTCTTTTTAGGAAATTTTCGAGCCCATATTTTCGGTCTCCGGAGAAATTTTCGTGAGATATTTTATCTGGGCTTTTTTCTGTAAATTGGTTGGCAAATTTTTCTAGAAGTCGGAGTTTTTCTGTTTGAATGTGGTTTTTGGTTCTATATTCTAATTCTGTTATTTCTACTTTTGAGAAATTCGAATATTGAAACTCCATATATCCGAGTTCTTTTAGCCGCTTTCTTGTTTTTGGGTTTTCAATTAAATAGTTTGTGAAGGCTGTTGAATTGGCTAGGAAAGGTAGTTCTAGGAGGGATTTGACCGGATTTTCTATTATTTCTTCGAGGTTTCTCAGTATTCCCCCCTTCAAAACTATTTTAAGTTCTTGATCTCTCGTATTTGAACGTTTGGGATCTCCGAAGATGTCAAAAATGAGAGATCTGGATTGGACTGTGAAAATTTTTTCCAGGTTTTTCTTCATAATTTCCTGTAGTAGTTTTTTATTGATGATTATGTAGTTGGCGTCTATTTTATTTTGAAGCGAGTTGGTTATACGGTATGAGTCCCGTTTTTCTGACGCATTTATTTGGTCCAGGATATTTATCTCTTCATTTTCTGTGAGTAGCTCAGCCATCTGCGTCAGAATAAGCTGATTTGTTATTTTGAACAGCTGAGTTAATGCCTCTAGCTGTCCTTTTTTGGTAAGATCTGGGATTTTTATTACTTTTGAGATAATGGCAGATGCTTCAGTTATGGCATTTCTCGAGATTTCTTCGAGATTTAACATTGATAGAACGATGGTTGCTAGATTCTTTTTGTCAAGTTTTGGTTGTTCAATATTTAGAATTGTTTTTGAGTTATCCATGCAGGATTTTATCAGTGTTAGACTATCACATGTTGGTCTATTTTCAGTCCAAATCATTGGTTTTATCGCGCGAAAGCCATTTTCCGCGACGGTTTCCGGTACGTCTTGAGTTTTCCAGCCTTGATCAGTAATTTCTCTGAAGAGGGGTGGAATAGTAATTTGCGTGCCCGTTGTTTCAAAATAATTTTTCTGAATGATCCATTTTTCTACGACGATCATCGTAATATTTAAGATCTGGTTTGTGGCGACTTTCCAATTTTTCAATGTTTCTGTGAATTTGTATTCCCAGTCATGTGGTTTTCTTAAGTAAAGAAACGTTAGATTTTTTGTGAAACTAAACTAACGGGTGTATTTTTGGTTTTTCTAGGTTTAATATTTAATAATTTGCTTGTTATATTTCTCAGTATACCAGGCTTTAAAGAGAAAAAATTTTTTGAGGTCTCTGGGATTCGAACTCAGTACCTAGGCCGTTATTTTTTGTGTTTTGCTCACTACGCCATTTTTATGTTTTTTACTAAAACAATTTTAATTTTTTCCAATTATACTTACAATTGGTCGTTATTCTCGAACAGTTTTTCGAATTTTGGGAGATTTTTTAACATTTCCCATTTCTCCATGTTATCCTCTCCATAGAACCGCTTTGTCATTTTTGAATCTATGTATGACATCACCTTAAAATAATTTTTAAACATTTTTAGGTTTTTTGGTTTTTCAGTGTTTTTCGGGATAATTTCTTGTTTATGTATTAATTTTATAATTAACATTTGAGAACGAGAATTTGTAAAAGAAGATACCGAGCTGTGTTTTTTGATAATTTTGTATTTGGCCATTTGTTGGGAATATTCCCCATTTTTTTGCATTAAAGGCAAATGTCTCCCGTTGGAATTGAACCCGAGGTTATCGGGTTGTCAGTTTTACGCCATCACCCCCAGGCTACGGTATCTTCTGATAGTTTTGATCAAGTTTGGAATGTATAAGGTAGATTTGATTTTTAAAGTTTTGATTTAAAATTTTACCTTAGACTTTTCTCCGGAGGTCTTTGTTCCTATGATCAACATTTCTGGTTCTTTAAAAAGATTTGGTTGGCTTTTTATAATCACCGAGACTAGGTGGAAGAAATCCGTAGTTTTTGTTTCTTTGTGAAACAAAGCGTTGTATTTGAGCTTGATTTGTGATTGGTATCCAAAAACTGTCAAAGTGACCGGGAAAGTCGTCAGCATTATTTTGCTGATTAGGTTTAATTTTTCTGACTTCGCTGTGTTAATTTCAGAAGCTAGGTCTTCGTGTACAAATGGTTTCCCTATCCCCTGGGTTTTTTGACCATTAGAGAGGAGTAGGAAGCTAGATGTTGCTTCATTATTACTAGGATCTGTTTTTATGGGTACCAGGTTAAGATTTGCCAGTTCTACTGGGTTTTTGCAATTTTGAACATTTTCCAAGATTGTTTTTCTCCACAGGGCATGTTCAAGTTCTAGGAAGTCACCAGCCGGATTTCTGAAAGAAAATATAAAATAAGGGTCTTATTGCTTATTTTTTCTAGAATAGAGTAATTTCTATTATATTTCCAGGTATGAGTAGAGTTTTGGTCCGTATTATTTTCGTGAACTGTGGGACTCGAACTCGATACCTTTGGCATGCATCTCAGGTCTTGCCCGCTACGCCATAGTGCCCCCTTTTCAGAAATGTTTATTTTTGGCTGTTATTTTTGTTCTGGACAAATTTCGGGAACATTAATAATAAGATGAAAAAATTTTTTCAGCGCTTTTCTCCCTATTTTCTAAAAATCGAATTTTTTGAGCTGAAGAGAGGTTTTTGGAGATGTGGTAAGGATTTGTCTTTTTAATCAAAAGTTAATTCCCCCTCTTTGTTGTCATTTTTGTGACTTTTATCTGTATTTTTACAGCTTGGTTTAGTCTTGATTTAACAATTTTTCGGCATTCCCGACCCTATTTTATAATTTAGGTGGTTTTTTGGAGAGTATCTACGAGATTTTTTGAAATTTTGCCAGGGATTCCCTCCCTATTTTCTAATTTGGGTTTTTTAGGAGAGAAGATGCCAACGAAAATTTTGTTATTTTAACATTTTTCCCCGAAATTAAAAACCCGAGTTTTTAGAGCTGAGTTCTGAGTTCTTCAGACGGGGTTATGATCCGTGTATTTTATGCCAAGGGTCATTTTTTAATGAAAATTGGTATTACCTGGATTTGAAATTTTCGTTTTTTGATAAGATTTTTCTTTCTATTTTTCGTTCCTTTGGAGTGATAAGCTTATACTCGTTTTTGAGCGTGAGTTGGTGTTCACTCTCAGGTGTCTCTTGCAGTTTTTCCATTTCTCCAGAGAATTGATTTCCCCTGAGTTTTTTCTATTTTCTGTTTTTATATCGACTTATCTCTATAAGTATTTCTTGATATGTTTTTCGTTGTATTTTGTTTGTCTTCTTTATTGTTTATAGAATCCCGATTCTTCCTGATGTATCGGGATTTGTATAAACTGAATCGAATATTTCCACAGAATATTCTTTTTTATTTTCGAAAACAGGTGTCCTGTAATTTCGAAAATTGGGTACTGTGAGATTCGACACAAAAACTAATTGTTTCGAATGTAAAGCAATCTAGAAACATGTTAAAATGGCCGGGAGTGGACTAACTATAAAATTTGTCCCACCGAAACAGTATTGTGAAGTGGTATAAGTTTTACTGTTTATGGCAAAACTGTATGATTTTACGAAAAAAGGGTTGAGTGAAACCTCTATTTTCTTCTGCATTTATCGAGTTCAAAAAATTTTAGAAACATTACGTATTAATAATACATCATACAGTATTATGAAATTAAATCTATCTTCAATCTCTCTTCATAAGAAATAATTATTATCTTATCGCCTTTATATTTTTCGGAATATGCGCTTAATGGAGTGGGCGTCGATAATTGGGCTCTTTTTTACACATTTTCAAGTGAAGTTTCTGAGAAACCTGTCTTCGGAAATAATTATTTTTTTTTCCAAATACGTAGTACAACTTTTAAGGAAGTTGCCAGTATATTCAGAGCGTCTGATACTTCAACCTACGCATACAAATTGGTTTTAAGTAGGCGTCCCTAAAACTACTAAAAAGCCTACTCTTCATTCATTTCTTATCATTTTTTCTTGTTATTTGCAATTCAACTTCCAAATATAAATGGCATCTCGAGCGGAAGCTTTTTTGGAAATTTTGCCCTAGTGGTCAACACGGCTTATTTGGGCCCTCAGCACGCAAAACCCTACTCTTCTTGAAATATATAGAAATTTTTCAATTTGTGCATCAAATTCACCGCAAAGCCTGTAAGGTCGAGCGAAAGTTTTTTCGTTTTTTTCTAAATTCTCAGAACGACTTGTAAATTTTTTGTTTTTGTTAAAATTCAGAACCGATAATTTTCTAAACGCTACTTTATTTAAAAAAAATTCAAAATTCAGAAAAATCCTGGAGTTAAAAACTCAGTGCAATTTTCTACAAATAGGGCAATCAAAAGTTATCTGAGAATCTCCATTATCGTCACCCTTAATTAACTTTATTTCACTCCGAAACCGACTTTTCTTAGAAAAAAATACAAAACAAAAATCTTCAGAATGAAAAAACTTGGCAGAAAATCTTTACAAAATAGGTGTATCAAAAAGTATATACGTAAAGCTGAGATATCGGCGCCCACACCTTTAAGGGAGTGGGTGCCTAAAGGTTTCCAAAAAGGCTTAATCATTAATTTCACTTATTCTGTAGAAAATTTTCTCACAAGTATTTTAACTTATAATTTTTATTCGAATTTTAAGATTTTTTCACAAAAAATTGGTTTTAGGGGAGCTGAAACTTTCTGTGATTTGAAATTATCCGTACCAAGTTCGATCTAAAATTTTTTGAAGCTTATTAATTTTGTGAATAAACTCATTTGAGTCTTAATACTGCTCAAAAAAAAGTAAAAATTCAATTTTTCATCGTTTTTTGTTAAAAATATTTTCAAAATTTTAGAAAAAATGGGAAATTCACAAGCATTTTCAGACATCCCAAGACAAAATTTTAAAAAAAGGCTCCGGACTATTTTAAGCCAGGCTCCGTCAACACTTTGCACCATAAACTAAAAAAAAATATGGAAGATGTAGGAGTAGAAAGCTTTTCAGTGAGCCTCCCAAATTGGCTGTTTTGACCACTAGAGGCATACATTTCAAAAAAGGGCTCCAGAGGAATCCATATTCATAAATTAAGACCGACTGCCAACTTATAGAAAGAAATCATATCAAATGAAGGAGGAGATGGTTTTTTAGTGCTTTTTAGGAGGCCTATCAAAAGTCATTTTCTGAGCGTAGGTTGAATTTTCTCATGGTCTTAATAGAACTGGTATCATTCCAAAGAACTGTCCTAGATACTGAAAAAATAATAAAATAGTTTTCATATCCAGGTTTCTCAGAAACCGCACTCGAAAACTGGCGACAATTTAACTTCCGAAAATAATTAGTTTGTTTATTTTTTTGTGCTTATTATCGTTAGCTGAACCAAAATAAATGTGTATCAGCTCATTGAAATATTTTGTTTTCTATTTTAGGAAAGATTTGAGTTCGAACTTTTATTTTTGAATTCGTAAAATTTTCAAAAAAANGAGTGGATCTCTATGCGTGAACGGAATATCGATACTTTTATGACTGAGTGGGTTAATTAGAAAAAATTAAAATTTACACTGAAAATTATTAAAAGCTTTCTTCTTTCATGAAAAATTTTTACTGGTAGTAGAAATAAAAATAAATATTCTTTCAGATCAAACTTTTTAGAGATTCCCTAATAGGGAAGTTTTTTATAAACCCGTGTGAGCACAGCACAAAACATACTTTTTGAATAATGAAGGTAAATTTTATTGAAAAATAACCAAATTCGAAATTCTGATATTCATCAATATTCAACCAATAAATAAACTGTTTTATTTGTTGTATTTATACACTTTGTAGTCAACATATATTATTCAACATTAGCCACTGCTATCTAAGCAGTAAACTGCACTCTAAAATTATTTATCAAAACTTTATAAATTTTTAATTATACTCGTCATAACTCTGAAAAGTTTCAAAATTGCCCAGACAAGAGAAAAATGATTATAAAATTTAAAATTTTGACCACCAGGTGGCCAAAATTAAGGATTTTTGTATTCTAATTAATGGAGTTGTGTTCTTTTATGGAGACTAAACAGAAAATTTACGGGCAAACAATGTAAAAAAAAAGAAAATACATTATGTTAAATACTGTATTAACCCCCAAACGTTTTTTAGAACAATTTCCAGATTTTTAATTAATTGTGAACTTAAGGGAGTGGGTGTCGCAAATTTGAGCCTCTTCCAAGGTCATTTCTCGTCAAACTAGCAAAGGTGATATTCCAAAAACATTTGTCACTAACAGAATCAACTTTCGCGGTAATTTTGAACTTAACAGTAATCTGATGCAATTCCACCTACGCCGACACCTACGCTTTTAAAAAGCTTCTTAAAAAGACACGCAGTTCGTACCTACTCCTTCAATTGTCATCATTTTTTTTTTTATTTTTGTGTGAGGCTCCGAAAAAGCCTAACAAATAATGCGAAATTGCTTTTGTTTTTAAATTTTGCTTTCGGCGGCTAAAAAAGCCAAAAAACGAAAACTAAATTTATTGATTTATTTATGATTTAAATTAAAAGTGCGCCAATTTGTTTCTTTTTGACGCTACCGAGTTAAAAATTGCACCAAAATCCTTAAAAGTGTTTGTATTTACGAAAAAAATTATTTTGAAGCATTTTTTCTGGTTTCTAAATTTTGTCAAAAATTTAGGCTCAAAATGAAAAGTTGACATGGCCCCCAAGAGACGCCGAATCAAAATTTCAAAAAAAAACTCTCTAGTTCATTGTCAAACAAGTCTTGTGCTTTCAGATGCAGTATGAGTCGAAACTGTATCTCTCAAACTGGTGGAGGAGATAGCTTTTGCCTGAGCCTCCCAAACTGACCATTTCAAACAATTTGGCTAAAAATGAAAA
>SCLH01000569.1:69877-81292 GCA_004367855.1 Oikopleura vanhoeffeni | reverse complement strand
AAAAAAAACTGTTATTTTTGTTTTCGAAATCCTGTCCGAAATCCTGTCCACCTAATTCAATTTATTTTTTTTTTCAAACGATTTTTATGACAAAATCGAAAATTTAAAATACGAAATTTTGGCACATCGAAAGAAATATTTTTTTCATGAGATGAATGAAAAAAAATAAATTCGGTGTACAGGACGGCTTAACAATTTGGCAAGTTCTAAAGTAATATATTCTAAAGTACTAAATAAGGTAATTTTTTCATAATGTTCAGAACTTTTTTGAAAATTTCTCAAAATTTGACGAATTCGAAAAGTTAAATTCGAACTCAAAATTTTCTGAAAAAGCAATAATACGAAAATTCTTTAGTTCCAAAAGTTACCTGAATTATGAAACATTACTGTGATGGTACATTGAGGGGAATATATCAAAAATCCTGCCTAGTCGTCGATTTATCTGAAGCGTCATAACTTTGATAAAGTGGCCAATTATATCGCGGTATTCTTGAATTAAGTCGACAATCGGGTATTCTGATTGGACACTGGCTCAAAGTTATGACGCTCGAGATACATCGACGACTAGGCAGGATCTTCGATATAAACGCAGTAAAAAGTTGTTCATCAAGATCCCATATCCGTATCTCTCTCTTAACACCGATGCCTTTAAGGGGGTTGGTTTGGGAATTATAGCTTTTTAGTTGAGACGAAATCTTAAAAGTGAAAAAAATAAAATGAGGTTCTGAACTTGAAAAATATTTTTTGAAAATTTAAAGGACAATTCTTAGTTAAAATCGCATATTTTCAGCTACAGTTTGTACCTCAGACAAAAAATATGAATTTATAAATTCAATTCTGCGTCAGTAGTTATTTAATCATACATGCTGAGTACACGAGTTAACTAGGTCTTTAAAGTCGCACCAAACTTTAAACTTGAATCTCCAACGGAATAAATTAACTAACGACCAGCATCAAAGATACACAAACTACTTCTAAAGTTCAGTTTCAAAATAGACCGTGCCGTGTTAAAAATGATTTATTTAACGAGTTATATTATTATTAATCTTATTTTTCAGCAAAAATAATGCCTTTGAAAATGACGGAGAATGGCTTGAAACATATCATGCTCCTCTTAAAAATGATAGCTATTCGGAGAATATTGATAGAAATTTGATAAACGTTGAATTGCAAGAAGTTGGTTCCGCATTTACTTCTACACTTCAAGTCAGGGTTTAGAATTCAATCATAATTTTAATATTTCAAATGCCATCTCTTAACTCCCGTAGTGTCTTTCTGGACTTTCGTGACCAGATGGCCTTCAATCGCAATTCAGGACCCTTAATCATGTATGAATGACAATTTACAAAGTGATAGATCGACTATTTGGATAATTAACGTTTGTGCGTTTTTTTTNAAAATTTTTACTGTATCACAGTACTTATTTTTTGCAAAAAAAAATTTAAATCATCAAAAAAGCTTTTGAACGGGATCAGAAAATTCTAAGACTTTTTTCTCATTACACCATAGCCCCAAAATGATCACGTGACCGTATATTCAAGGAATAAGGTTGGTAAAAGTAGTACTCTTTTTTTTCAAAAATTACTTGAATCAATTTTTGAAAAAAGTGAAGTGGTTCTTTAGAAGTTTTTAAGACTTAATTTCGATTACACCAAAGTCCAAAAACGATCACGTAACCGTCAAATTAGGAAATTAGGTTTTGATACAAGTAAACAAATAGTGATCAAATTACGCCGACAAAAACGTGACGTGATCTTATTTCTTAAGAAATAAGGATTAATTTATGATATATCCCAAACCTTATTTTTGAATTATTTCGTCACGTGATTGTATTCGTACTTTGATGTAATGAGAAAAAAGTCTTAAAAACGTTTGAAGTTCTCCCCCAAAGTTTTTTTATGTAATTTGAGTACTTTTTCAAAATACCGTATATTGTGAACCGTAAATCAAATTACCGTAAATTTCAAAGTTCATCGTAGAGACTCGTAAGTACCCTCAAAATAATCGGAAGGGTCAACTTCTTGCTGGAAATATTAGCAACTACGGGTCAATTATGTACTGAAAGGTCGCCAGAGAGCAACAATCCCCCTGTGAAATCTCAAAAATTTGACCATTTTTCGCTCTTTAGTGACCGCTACGGTGAACTTGAAATTTCGCTTGAACTTTGTTATCAAAAATAGTTCTTTTTTTATGTTTATGAAGCTGATTTTGTAAAAATTTAAATAAAAACGTTAAATTTTTTGTGCAGATTTAATACCGAAATTGGTGACGGTTTAATATTTCAAATTTGAAAATGCCAAATTAACCCTAAATTCGTGTTACTTATGCACTTGTTTGTGAGAATCGGCGAAAATGAGAGAGTTTTTAATTTTCTTATTAACATTTGATAACTTTTTATAATTTTTTTTTTACAAATTCTTTTTATAGGACTGTAGAGAATTTTTTTAATAATATATATATGATTACTATTAAAAAAATATATGTTAATAATGAAGCTTCGGTTATATGCTTGATTTAAAACGTCTGGTCACGAAAGTCCAGTAGACACTACCAGAAAATAACATTTTTAGAATTATATCGATTACGTGTGCTCCTTTGATTAAGTTCTTAAAAGATAGGTTCAACTGAGCACAAATATTCCGAGAAAATAAATTTAAAAAAATGATCCGAATCAGACCATTGTTTCCAATTTTTTAACAAAAACTGATAATTAAAAAAATTAAGTAATCTCAGAGAAAATTAAAAAAAANAAAAAAAAGGTCCGATTCGGACCATTTTTACTTCATTTTATTATCGGTCTTTTTCGACCTCCTCGGTTGGTCGATAAGAATTTATATTTGGGTTAATTGAAGGGTGGCGATCATTTTATTTCGTCACACCAATTTCGAAATCTCAATATTTTTGACCGAAAATGACATTTTAAATAAATAAAATATCATTTTTGCGTAGGCGTCGATTTGATATCGATTGAAATTACAAAACACCGTTATGCGGAGTTGTCGTAAAACTCGTTATTTTCGTGAAAAATGGCATTTTCTCGAATTTAAAGTGTTGATAACTTCAAAAATAGTTGACGAAAGAGAAAATAAATTTTTGCTCTGCAATGAGAAACTTCGCGAGAACACACTGATAACATAACTTTTTTATTTGGAGTAAGCCGATTTTCAGCCAATAAGAAGCCTTCATTTTTTTGAAAATTTTGAAAAACATTTTCTTGATCTTTGAAAAATTCTGAACAAAATGTACTTTTTCAGTTTTTTCATAACTATCATAGATTTCCAATGCTGAAAAACCAATAACAGCCTAGTTTCAGCTATCTAAAAATTTAATCGAATGAGTCGTTTTCAAAAGCCGAATTATAAAAAAATGTTGGCTTTAAAACTAGCTTATATGTTCCAGGAGCACGCGTAATCGATATCGATCTTGATATAAGCATAAATTAAAATGTTGCTCAATTTGTTCGGAATTATACAGAACATCGCACCCAGCCATACATCTCTCTTCGTTTAGCATTATTTGAATTCACCATATTGGCTATTATAAATAGATCCAATTTGATAAGCCCAGCTTTAAAAACCCACGCTCCCATTGTTTTATTAAGCAGCTAATTGTTTCTTCCACACGATTTAACTTTTAAATAATAAAAGTGACTCAGTTGTGTTTATTAAATAATATACAGTAACGGATCTTTAGTAGGACGCGTTCTAAGGAAATTAAAAGTACTGTCGTGACATGTCATACGAAAAGTACTTTCCGGTTCTTTAAAAAGACGGCATGGTACGATAAGTATGTAACATATGTATCATACCATGACATTTTTTTAATGAACAGTTAAGTTCTTTTCGTGTGACAGTACTTTCAAAATCCTTAGGACGAGTTCTACAAAAGACACTTTACTGAAGATGTGATCGCATATATAAATTATATACTTTCACCTTTTCAATGATTAGTATTTCAAAATATGGACAACATTTACTAGCGTGCAATTGATGATTAATTAAAATAGATGGTGATATGTTTTAAAATATGAGTCATCATTAAAAAAGTAAAGAAACTATAGAATAAGTTTCCACCAATGAGCGCCCACTTAAAAAGCGTGGAAATTTTAATTATGAAATTAAATATTTTAAAAAAATTAAATTAAATTAGTAATAAACGGGCCAAAAAGAGAGAATTTTATTTATAATGGTCAAATATGGTGCCAAGTTTTTTGGAAAATTCTTGTTTTGCATTTTCTGGTAGCTAACTGACAATTAATCACTGTACTTAACGAAATATTCACTTATTCCAAATCATTATTACAGTCAGTAATGCTCAAAAGAGTGATGATTCTGACACATATAAATGCGTTGTGGCAATTACTGACAAATCTCGTGGAAATATGGTGACAATGGATTCAAAAACTGGCCGATTGATAATATTCGGTAAGATATAATTTGCTTCAAGGCCGTAAATAACATCTCATCATGAGATTCTCATGCCCTGAAAATTATCGAACAAAAACATATTTTAATTTTCGTACGCTATTTTAATGATAATAGGTTTCAAGGTCAAGACTCAAATTTCAAGATAAAAAAATATCGAAATTTTATTAATTTCAATTTTTCATCGTTTGAGTTATTTTCATTAATTTGAACTGTCAAGATCATGAATAAAATCGTATAGCGGCTGACGTCGATTGAACATAACAAGATAATATCAGTGATAATGTACCAGTCTTGTCATTTATTGCCATGAGAATAACCTATATTCAGCTTATTAGTAATAGATAAGGCTTTAAGCTACTAAGCCTATTAAGTCTACTAATAGTAAGCCTGGTTTATAAAATAAAAACAAAAAATAGCATAGACACCGTCTATTAGACGGTTCAAATTGAATTATGCAGGTTTAAATTGGATTAACCAGGTTACATTGAGTATCAGTGATACTGTATCAAAAATACTAACGATTGAAAAGTTCAATATATATGCAATCACCTTGATTTTGAAAATAAGACTTTGATCGCTCGTAACAGCGTCACCAAGTGGTTCCATAAAATATTTTTAGCAAATAAAAATTTTCAGCGCCTTAACTCCCGTAGTGTCTTTTGCACCATCCGTGGTGCAATGGCCTTTAATCGCAATTTAGGACCCTTAATCATGTGAAAATAAAAATTTACAAAGTGATGGATCAACTATTTGGATAATTAACGTTTGTGCGTTTTTTTTCGAAAATTTTTACTGTATTACAGTACTTATTTTTTGTAAAAAAATTTATCATCAAAAAAAGCCTTTGAGCGGGATCAGAAAAAAATTCTAAGACTTTTTTCCCATTACACCATAGCCCCAAAATGATCACGTGACCGTNTTAATAAAAAAATGTTGTTTTTCTATAAAAATGCAATAATATATCTCGCAAACCCCTTTACAATATAAAATAACTTTGGGTTCTAATTCTTGGGGCCAGTGTTTTATTAGTATGTGTTTGCACTAATTGAATTTATTATTACAGCGTAGAAAAAAACATTAGTGCGGAAAAATAAAAGACTTCGTTTTATTTTTTGTCTTGTTTTGCACTAATTGGGGGATAATTAACTCACTGAATTGTTGGGAGGTCATAGCGAGGGAGAGAGGAGTGCGCAGAGAAAAAACGTCACGTACCGCGCATCATGCCAAGTAGCCTATCTACCAAGTAGCCTATCTACCAACTTGGCAAGTGGACAGGCTATCACAAGTATGCAGGCTACCATTGGACAGGCTATCATGCGCGGCGCATGGGCGACAAAAATGAGTAATGATTTTTAATATTAACTTATCATTTCTAAAAATAGACTAGCGTAGAGATATAACTGTGAGAACAGTTTCAAACCTGTCGTCATAATATAATATTATTAATATTATGATATCCTTAAAATTTAAACAATCCAAAATTTTTTGTGAAATTAGGAATAATGGATTAAATCGCAGGAAAATTATAAAATGTTAAAATTTTTCATTATGGTCTCTAATTAAAGAAATTATGACGTCATGCTTTAAACCGTCGTATAAGTATTATCTTTGCTCTGGTTAAATTGAATATCTGTTTATTTGAAAAGAGTATTTTGTGGATTTTTTTCTGTTAGCATCATAAATTGACTTCGCTTTTTCTGGAAGTTGTTCCATTATTTCCAATTGTCTATTGGACAACTCTGCAGCACGTTTTTTACCCATTTTTGATCTCTTTTACTTATTGTTATCAAGTTTAGTTAATGTTTTTAAGTTTAAGTCTGAAATCTTTCTTCAAAATGTTGTAGGCTTAGCTACTAGTAGTTCAGGAACCTGAACACATGATCAAAAGAAAAAAACATAGAACTGATAATTCAATTCTCGCGCTTATTTACAAAACAACTCTGGGACTGTACTCTTGCCCGTACGGGCACGTAGTATCTCGAGTACTTCTTGACCGTTAATAACCCCGCTGCTGCAGTTTTACTTTAGGCCTCAAAAATTAAATGTAGAATAAAAATTGTATTAAATTTTCAGATTAGCAATTTTAAATTATTTTTTATTCTGACAATAATAAATTGTAGCCCCGCCTTCTGATCCTGTTTTGTCAGTTGTAAGCATCGAAAATGCTATGGGTGAATACAAATGTACAGTTAGCGATTTGGGCTATCCAGCGGATGCGGTCATTCAGCTCGAGATGTCAAATGGCCATCATATTGATAATTTGGTTTGTTATATATATTTAAAATTAAATTAATTTACGAATTCAAAAAAATTTACTGTTACACTGTGAGCTACTTTTTCTGAGCAAAAGCCGTAAAAATTCAATTCACATGATCAAGCACAGTATTTCAGCTAGCGAAGCAAGCTCCAGAATTCACTTGATCATACGCATGCTAATGAGCTCTTAAGAGAGAGAGCAACATCATCACAATATTATTGAGTGCGAGTGGCCAACCAGCATGCGTATAATCAGATAGATTATGGTATCATTACAATTTGGAACTTCCCTCGCTAGCTTAAAGGGTTGTTATAGTTGTTATAAAAACTATACCGTATGGATAAAATGAAACTTCTTCGCTTCCATAAAATCAAGGTATCTATGGTTTGAAATCTACCAGGTTAAATTTCGACGATTGATCAAATCTTATATTTTGCAGCAGGTAATCAACCCATTTTTTCGTCCACAGGAGATATACCCGAATTGCTTCAAGACCGGATTCCACTTGGTATATTTTGTATTCTGTCATTTTGATAGTTAAATTATATCATGATAGACTTTAAGATTTTTGATGAAGAACTCTCAACTGAAAAAATTGCTAGAATGAAGCTTTCTCCTTCGATTAATGGGGAAAACCTTGTATGCACAGTAACACATGTTTCGGATAATTTATCTGGAAAATCTATTGGCTATGATTCTATTCATTTTGATGGACCAGTACAATTATGTGAGTATTTAACTTTAATTCTAGAAAATATTTTTTTAGGCGACTCGATGAGTTAAGGTATTAACGGCAAATTTTTTTTGCTTAACATTTCTTGAATTATTTCTTAATTGTTGCCCGTCAAAAATATAAGCTTCTGTTCAAAAATTTGTTTTCAAAAATTGCCTTAAAAATGAGACTCGTTTTGAGTCAAAATAAGAAAACTTATAATTCGCTCTACCACCACCTGTTGCCAAAATCAACCCATAGTTTATAACTTCAAAAAATACAATTTTGAAATTATGCGTCATCTTCGCAAAATTTCGAAAATTCGGTTTTTTGAAAGATTCACAAAATAAAATTAAGCATATTCTCAAAAAATAAGGATCAGCGGTTTTTTGTTTCCGACTTTTGCGGTTTTCTAAAGGCTCTACAGGCCAGTGAGGTCATTCAAAAAACAAATTTCCATATGAACAATGTCATTTGCAATCTCTTCTTTCGATTTCTTGAAAAAAAATTAAAATTACACAGTGTAATTTACACTACATTATTGAGACGTTTAAAAATGAGTAAAACGCGTCGGATACCCCCCCCCCTTTTTGCTGTTCTTACATGAGTATAAGTTATAATATAGTCTATACTGTATAACGCACTATACAGTATAGTCTATACTGTATAGTCTATACTGTANTAATTATTATTAATTATCAATAATTATTATTAATTATGAATAATTATCATTAATAGGACGGAAATCGTTTCTTGAAGTTTGCCAGGTTCAAAATTTCATTATTAACGTCCGACCACGAAAAATTTATAGGTTCATCTGTGAGAAAAAGAAGGGAAAATTTCATTATTTACGTCATTTCACGGAAAATTTCTTTTCAGGTTTATCTGTTAGAAAAAGAAGGGAAATTTCACTATTTAAGTCCGATCAAGCTTCAAGTGAGCCACCTCTTGATCTTGTGAGGTTTTCGATTGTAGCCAAAAAGTTTAGTCCACCTACGACAGCAGTTTTAAAAAAAATTGAAATTATTTGGTCTTCTGCAAATGATGAAGCCAAAAAAATGAATACTGCACAGTGTAGAGACGCAATTGCAGCAGTTCTTGCGTAATTTTTGGTAAGGAAAAATTTTTCAAAAAATAGTTTTAAAATTTTAAAAAAATTTTAAAAATTTCGAAAAAATATTTTTTTTTGTTCAATTTGCCCCTTTTTTTACTTTAAAATGCAAATTGATATTGGTGAGCCATTTTTGGCGTTAAATTTTTTTATTTTAACTTACGTCAAATTTTACGGGCTTTTTTAAAGGCAAGTTTAACGTTTGGGGAAGAATGGGGGTGGACCTGGGAGCCTTTTTACCACAATTTTAAATTTAAAAGGCCATTTTGGGCGAGTAAATTTTTCCGAATTTTTTTTTTAATTTTCTCTTAAAATTCTGTATAAGTCTTTTTTTCATATGCCAATATAATTATTGCTTTAAAACTCGATTTTCTTCCTGGGTATGACCCTATGTATAACGCATACTTTATTAACCGTTTTTATAAGCTGGAGAAACTAAAATGGTTAATGTTGCTGACGAATTTAAAGATATAGACGGCAATCAAGCCATTCGTAACCTTCCAGCAAAAATAGTTCGACTCAATGACGAAGAGCTTATTCCCAAAAGTTCCTTGGACAAAGTAACGATGGTTATTGATTCCATATATTCAAATGCCACCGAAGGTACTTGTGAGATTAAACTTGTTGGAAACGTTGGTCAGACAAATCCTAAAGCAAAAATTACTTGGTTCGTCAATGGAGATCAAGCAAGTGAAACTGGAGCAATTTTCCAACGAATTATCTCGTTAGTACAGTAAAATAAATAATTTTTAAATTTTCAAATTCGTGTTTATTGTTCTTTTTCGCTTGATAGAGAACTTTTTTCTACTTATGAATTTTTGAAACAAAGTTAAGATGTATTATTTGTGAATTAAAGTAATTTTTAATAACTTAATTTTGAGGCCAGGAGCTTTCAACCAACGGAAATTTCAGACTTTTGCTTCCTCAATTATTATTTAGTTCTTATTAACATTTCCAAATTTATAAAATATCGAAATTTCCGCATTTTGAGCAGAGTTTTTTCAACATATCATTTTTGCACGGGTTTGTGACTGACGGATAAAAAACGAGAAATAACATTAAACTTTCTTATATTTTTAAAGAAGATTAATTTTCCGAAAATGCATTAAATTTTTTATAATTTGGTATTAGTTATACCATTTTCATTCTCAAAATATCACGACCACTAATCACGAAAACTATTTGGAAATTAAAATACATTTTTTTTAATATTATATTTCGGTAACAAATCGAGTTTCGCGCCCTGTTTGACACAATTGTTATAATTTAATAAAAAAATATATTTGATGAAAAATTAAGTTAAAATTTCAGAAAAACCGACGGTGAAATAGTAATGATTGCGACATCTCCTCTTGGTGAAAGTGCCTTGGTTGCAGAAATTGAAGATGAATGTGAGTTTTATGGCAGCAATGTTATAAGCCAAATTTTTTTATTTGTAATTAAATCTTAGCATTTTTGTCCTCAAAATAGTACAACCGATCCTTCCAAATCACGTTTATACAAGTAATTTTTAAAGACCAACATGTTTTGTGCATGATCATTGATCACTGAAGTCAAATCAGAACATGTGACTAATTTCTAGTGTAAACAACATAATTTTTCATTTGGGTAGACTAATTGACCTGTTATTCTTATCAATATTCTGATATAGAGGCGCCCTATATCGCCGAATTTGATAATATCGCCGAAAAAACTTACGCAATTTCACGATTTTTAGCTAAATTCCTGCCAGTTCTAATATCGCCAAAATTGCGTGGGCGTGTGACGTTTTTATCACAAATTACTTAACCCCCTCACACCCTTTGAATATCTAAAGGCAAAAAAATTTTCGGGGGCCAAAACGGCGCGTAAATAACACCGTCAAAGACCTACAATTCAAATGCGTTATAGAGTTAACAATTTTATTTCCAAAAACATTGTTAAAAATTTCATACGATTAGCCGTTCGAAAGATATTCTTTCCTACTTTTTTTTGGATTTTCGTCAAAATTTCTTAAAAAATTAATTGTGTGAAAACGAAACATAAAAGCAAAATTCTGAGGATATCAGTTTTTAGGAAAGTACTTGAGGATTCTTTTGATATAAGTTTATTTGTTCTGCAGTCTCTGTACGAAAAATTATTTCTTCAGAAGTGATTTCTCAAAAACTTGAAAAAATAAAAAAAACTCTTGTATTGCCACAAATTATTTTTTGAAAGAAATAAAAGTCAAGTTCAGATTAAATTCGACTTGGTGGCACAAATTGTAATTACAAGACATTTTTAGGGTTTTAAAGAAATGATGACCATATCATATGGTCCATATGAGATAATTTGATGGGATAATCTGCTGACTGTGTTTTTTATTTGAATGAGCAACTCTCTCTGGATAGCAAACGGTTCAATTTCATCTTCAGAATCACTTAGATCATCCGTCTGAGTCTAGTTATCTAAGTAGTTAACAAAATCTTCAAGATCTCTTTCTGTAAAATTGAGCATTTTACTTTATTAAATATTTCAAAAATAAAATTTTCCGTTACATATATAAAATATATTTTACCACATAATGTACCACACAATTTGCTTTGTTTTTCAGATTTGCTGATAAAAGTCTCCTCAAATTTGCTTAGGTTGATATCAAACATAGTAATCAAGCTCACAGCCGGCCGATATAGTCAGTATGTTCTATTTCAGTCTTTTGCCATCCTGATCAAACAAAACAGATTTATTTTTATCCTCAAACAAAACAAATTTATTTTTATCCTCAAAAATAATTTATTTTTCATTTTCAAAATGTACGTTTTGATGCAGAGAGGTCAAAATTACCATTTTATGGACAATGGCTAGAGATATTTTAAATCACAGAACAATTTAAGAAAGCCAAGGTTTGACTTACTAATTAATAATCATCATATGATTCTGAAAAATTAAC
>SCLH01000569.1:0-43532 GCA_004367855.1 Oikopleura vanhoeffeni | reverse complement strand
CAGTACATAATTGCCCATAGTTGCTAATATTTTCATCAGAAAGTCGACTCTTCCGATTATTTTGAGGGTACTTACGAGTCTCTACGATGAACTTTGAAATTTACGGAAATTTGATATACGGTACACGATATACGGTATTTTTAAAAATTACTCAAATCACATAAAAAAACTTTGGGAAAGAACTTCAAACGTTTTTAAGACTTTTTTCTCATTACACCAAAGTCCGAATAAAATCACGTGACGAAATAATTCAAAAATAAGGTTTGAAATATGTCATAAATTAATCCTTATTTCTTGAAAAATAAGATCACGTGACGTTTTTGGGAAATGCCGTTATGTTCAAAATTTCAAGATTAAGTATTTATTCGGCCTCACAAATTTTGGCGAAATTTGAGCACTATTTGTGTACTTGAACCAAACTCTTATTTCCTAATTTGAAGATCACGTGATCCTTTTTGTACTTTGGTGTAATGTAAAAAAAATTTTAAAAACTTTTAAAGAACCACTTCACACTGACTAACCATTTATGGAAACCCACTTTCGTGAAAAAAATGGTTTCCGTAAATGGCAATGGGTTTCCATTAAATGGGTATGGGTTTCCATTAAATGGTAATGTTTCCATTAAATGGTAAATGGGTTTCCATTAAATGGTAATGGGTTTCCATACATGGTAATTTTGGGCAACATTTGAAGTTTTTTTATTAAAAATTGCTATTGCCCACAATTAAATTAACACATTCTCCCTCTAAAAAGTTTTCTTTCGCATTTATCTGTGTTCTCGGTTAAGGTGCTAAATAAATTGAAGTTGCACTGCTTTCCCAAATATCTCTAAACTGATTTAACACACTCTTGAAGATGAATGAAAGCGAAACGTTGAAATTATATTGTTTTAACATTTGAAGTTGTTTTCAGCCAAAAAATTGAAAATTTTGATTTTTTTTCTAAATTACATGTCAGGGATCAATTATAGGGCAGCCGAAATCAACAAACTTTTTAAAAGAGTTTGAGCAAATTAAACACCAAAAACAGGGTTTATTTTACTCAAAAAGCCTTGTTTTTCAAAAATGGTTTCATAATATAGTAATTCTGTTTTTCAAAAATGGTTTCCATAAATCGTAATGGTTTTCCATTAATGGTTATGGGTTTCCATTTAATGGTAATGAGTTTCCATTAATCGGGGTTCCATAAACGGTTAGTCAGTGTATGTTGATGAAGAAGCTTTGCAGAATTAATTTTCTGATAAAAAATGCTAGATAGCTTTGCTGGGAAAACTCAAAAATATTTTTTTAAAAAAATGGTGGATTTTTTCGGCAGAGATAACTTGGCATAATATAAGATCAACCACGAGCAATCAAAATTTTTTTCTGGTAAAACTTTATGAACGCGATTACCAGAATAGTTTTTTCTCTTTAAAAAAACTTATAGGGAATCGACTTTGAATGGATATTTTTTATCCGAAAAATTATTCGTTTGGTGTGTTGAGATGTGTTGAAAAATGTTGATAAATTGCATACAAAAATTGTATGCAAAGTACCACATTAGCTCCTTCGTGAGAAATAAACAGAATCAGATTGTATAATATCTTTTCTGATTTGAAATCGCTGAAAGTATAAGGTTATTTGAAAGCCCTAGAAAGCTACCACTATTAAGAATTACATTGGTCAGAGTTTAGAAAAAGATAAAAAAACGAATTAATTATTGTAATAAGGAGATAATAATCGTAAAACTTGTCACTGAATAAAATTTCTTTAAAAATTATGGTTGATAGAAATGAGTTTTTCGTACTCCAAAATTAGTTTAAAAAAAGTGTGCACGTGGGTTGGATTCGTGAACAAATGTTTTTAAGAATGCTAAGATATCAAAAGATTATAAGATTGAAACAGTTTTAAAAGACTGTTTCAGCTATTTATTTATGGTCCTTATAGGTTTTTATAAAGTAAAGCAACATAGAAATGTAAAAGATAGACAATAATCAAAAATAAAAGACCCTATAACCCCATAAAAACTGCTTTTTCTGGCAGAATATTAAGATCTTTTGCGAAAAGTAAAATTGGAAATATGAAAATACTGTTTACATAGTGTATTTAGAACAAATTAATTGAAAAGGAACTTTTTTTAACCAGTCTTTTTTTGTCTAAAAATTGTTACAAAACTCTAATAGGAATGTTTTTAAAAGTGTGGTGGGATTATATCATTTTTTTGAGAAAAAAGGAGAAGTTTTTTACTTTTTGAAAAATAATTGAAAAATAATTTTTACCTTCTTTGTCGACCATTTTGTATTGGGAGGTTACCAACTGGAAAAGCGAGTCGACAGAAACCCCCTGATTATTGAAAGAGTTGCCCTGGTTATATGATGAACTAAATGCATCATGTACATCAAACACAGGAACTGGTCGCATAACCCGTTGACGCATGGTCATAGCAGAGATATCAGTTGCGACCAAAAGTGATAGATTTTCATGAAATCCGTATTTCACAAGAAAATCAACTCTTAAAATGATGCCAAGTTCCAATAAAGTAGAATAAAAGTGCACCCCGGCGCTATAATTCATAATAAGAGGTTCGCCAGTCACACCACTTTTGTAAAAAGCCAGCGCATTAAATTTTGAGCTGCCTTTTCCATGAAGTCGTATATCCTTAAATCTTACGAGAGGTGACGTTGTTATGGAACCGGGCATTTGGAGGGCTTTTGAAATTTCCAGAAACACACGGTATATTAAATTAGCATCAAAATCCTTTTCGCTGTCAGAAACATCTGTAGCGGATCGGATTGTTTTTACAATTCGCAGCTGGCTTTCATAGAGTTGAGGCGCCATTGAGACCTGAAAATTATTCTTTATTAACGATCCTGATAAAACTTATAAATCGATTTTTTTAAATTATGGAAAAAAATTATGGAAAAATATAAAAAAAGGATAAGCTACATATTATTCCTAAGATTTCCTTTTACAGGACCGCCATGAAGAAATAAAAAGTTATGAGCCTTTAAAAAAACATTTCAGGCCTCTACATTTCCCTTAAGGACCAGTTTGATTGAAACATGGAAAATTAGAATGAAGCCTTTTGTAAATGAAAATGAACAAAAAAACTGCATTAGATTTTCTAGAAAAGCAGAGGGATGAGTAGATCGGAAACACTAAAACTGTAAGGAGTGTTTTTTTTGACCCCTATCGTCTTGACTGTTATAAGAAGATTGGTCACCATAATTATTCGATGAAAAATTTATTATAAAAATTCAATCTCTCATTCATAAAAACGAATACCAACTGCAGATCCCATGCTACTAGTTCGTTACATATAGTGAGACCTTGACTATATCAAAAAAAATATTTTTATATATATTGTTTTCACCTACCTAAAATAAACCGAATGATTACCACTAATTTGGAGTTTACCAACAAAAAATGTGGCTATTCATTTGAAAGAAATAATAGCAAATAAAATTATTTTGAAAAAAACAGATAAGTTTTTTTAGAAAAGGGGAAAGACTTTTCATTCTTTTACTCGGATATTGAGGTTGTCGAATCCAGATTCGTTGAGACAGACGTATGGTTGGGATGTAAAGCGGTGAGATTCTGTTTTTTTTTTGAAAAAAATTGAAATTGGGACCGGGACGGAAAGATGTCTGGACGGAAGGCTGCGAGGAAATTAAACGAAATATTTTTGCTTAGGTTTTTTCTCGACATTTTCGGCCCGGATGCATTTTTTCTGATAAAACATGAACCAGCGGCCCCTATTTAGTTGTGATTGATTTTCAGATTTAAAACAGACAAAAAGTCCTGAAGTACCAATTTCATTGGTACCCAAAAATTACTTCTGAGATATTAGGGGTTGATGTGCAGAAAATTCAGGAGTGGTTTTGTCGGAAGTTTTTTAGGGAGACATATCAGTTTGATTGAACTTAATATAAAACTAATCAATTTATCTGGACTTAGCTTAGGAATTATCTGTATATTGCATTTTTAAAAAAAGGAAATCTAAATGTGCAATACAGGACTTTGAACCGGATAATATTTCGTGTAGTTTGAGAGTTAACACCCTAAGACTGCCTCTTTGGGGCTTACGAGTCTAGACCTCCCGACCCCACGGTTAACTTGCTGGACTCCTGCCCACTGCGCTATTTATATTCCTAAAGTTGAATATAAATATAAATGCAATATACAGATTAAAAATATTTCCTACTATGAATAATAGATTTTTTTATGAAAAAGTAATATGAACAACTGAACTTTTTTTTGAGGAAACTGTACATACAGCTCTATTAAGACGTGACGTTAAAATGCCTATTTTTATGGAGAAAATGGATTTTCTCTAAAAAACGGTGGACACAGAAATTACAAGCTAGAAAGCCTAGGGTTTTTTAAACATTTTTTCGCGGCATCTTTTGGTCAGGATTTTTTTTGAAAAAAATGGAAATAATGACCTTAAGGGGATACTCAACGAGTTTTATTTTTTTCACACTGGGAACATGGCGAATGCACCGAATGGCATTAAAAAAAGGCCACAAAATGCATTTCCTATCATAACAGTAGAAAGCTTTTTCGGGGTTCTTTTCTCAAAATTTTCAGAATTTCGCATTTTTTAGATATTTTTTAAAAGAAAAAGAAACGAAAAATGAACCTCGATTAAAAAATGGAAAGTGCTAAGATTATGTAATAAGTGATTGGCACCTTCTTTTAGTTTAGTTTTGCGAAAAGTTTTGATTTGAGGTTACTTTCGATTGAATCGAATCAAAAATTAGCTTCTGGAAACTCCGAGGATCGACCTCTTACTGAACTAAAAATACAGTTTTCTATTTATTTAATACATAGAAGTTCAAAGGAGTTTTTTTCGTGAGAAAATAAGAAGACATATCACTCCAACTTATACTGAAAATAAGAAGCTGTCTCGAATCAATTTCTGGAAGTTTTAGGGATAGGTTTGAGGTTTTGGCGTTTTTTATGATTCTAGAATATACCCCTTCTACTTGAGGGAGCTGCTTAGAAACAATTATGCTTTTTTTACCCTCTATCCCATACAGATGATGCCAAGAGAGGTCACGGACTTGCACTGGCTGACCACAATTTTTTGAAAAATTCTAACTACCAAGCAGAAAATGTTAAATGATTGTTAATCCGTTTTTTCATTATGTTTTACCTTTATAAAAATGTGGATCATCTATTTCTATAAAAAAAAAGACCCATTTCACTTTAAAGATTAATATTACCGGATATCCATCTTTTTCCGATTTGCTCGTATTTTTTTATTCGACGAAGAGGAAAGTTTTGAAAATAAGTATCTACAGTATATAATCACGACTTTCTGGAAAGATCGGAGAAATTGGATAACTCCACCTGCATGTTTTTTTTTGACTTATCAATGTAGCAGTGTACCAACAGACTAACTCACAGCTGCGATTAAAAACCTCGGTTAAAAATCTCCTAATTCAAATAAATCACTTTCCCTATAATATGATCACACCAATTACGAATCCCCTAGATTAAAACACGCCCTGTGCACTTTTCTCCTGAAAACTCGTAATTTATCCAACATAATGGGTTTTCCTGGTGGGACAAAACAGTTATAAATCTCGAACTTACTGTATGGTGTTTGAAATAAAATATTGTAAAGTTATCGTAATAATAAAATCCAGATTTCTTTCGGTTCAGTTAGTGCAAAGTCTCGGAGTATATAATCTGTCCAATAAATAAAATATAAAAATATGTAATTTAAGTTTGAGAAAAATATGTGTAAGTTACCAAATAAAAATTTAAGTAATGATCCTCCCGTCAAAAACAAGAACAAACGGGTTGAAAGAAACTTATGATTTTTCATGAAAATTATAAATTTAACTATATCAGAATTTGTGATCTCTCACGAATAAATTGTTAAGGGGGTAACATCGAGATTATAAGGACCAAAATGGGACTTTATCTGACAGGATAAATTTGATAGATTATTTTGGAGAAATCTTTATGATACTGGAAACAGTGATAAGAGTAGGAATTCTATCCACACTATAAAACTAAAATTGAAAAATCATTTGACCTAAATGTAGCTGGCCTATTTTCTTACCAAAAGGTTTTTTTGATTTTTTTCGACACATATTATAAAAATGAGCTTACACCTGATGGGATTGAAAAATTGCAAATAAAAGTTCTTTTAAAAGGGACAATTGGTTGCGGTAGAAGGTCAATTTCCGAATTTATTTGATATCCGTGTTCAGGGGCTTAGTGTACAAGTTAAAAAATTTTGGAAAAAGGAGTGAGGTGAAGTCAGGAGGGGCGGCGAGTAGATCTTTCTTTTTCTGGAATTTTGCTTTGGGATTGATATCAGGCGAACTCTTAAAAATAAAGGTGAAATATAAATTATGTAAAAAACCACTAGGATCCGTTTTTTTTTAAAACTAGAAGAATCTTTTTTGAAAATAAAAAACGGTTATATCGAAAAATAAAAAGTACCTGAATTTTTGTGAGGACGGAGTCGCCGGACAGCTCTTCTTCACTGAATTCGGAGGGTGATTGAAGTACTGCTGTTTCGAGTAGCTCGATGTTATTTGAATCTTCGGGATTTGAATCTATGGCATCCAAAAGTGAGTCGATTTCCCCTACTTTGTCGTCCACAAGATCACGAAAGTCGACAATACGAGTTCTAACGGGACGGAGGTTGTAGCAGGGCTTGACAATGTCTGATCTGATCGGGTCGACCGAGTAGTGCAGATCTACCAAATGTGGTATATTGGCAATAACCAGCCGATCCGGTCGAAAGAGTTGCCGCTCAAAAATATTGGAAAAATTTTGCATAGCCAGTACTACCTCCTGATCCATTAGCTCAACCTTGTTGCCCCAGACATCATTTACGGCCTGAAAAAATGAATCAGTATTATTTTTTAAAAGAATCAACAGAAATGATCATTTACTGGTTGATAAATTGAAGGGATTTTCTTGAGGATTATATTTTTTTGTCTGACGATTGAGATGGAATTTATTTACACAGATTTATTTTTAGGATCGTGAGAATGAATAAAAACGAATCGAAAATTTTGTAAGAAAAGTATGGTATAACACTTTGTCTTTCTGATAAGGAAATCATCCTCATATCATATATGTTTTTTTTTGTTTGAGTTTTTTTATGAAAAGTAGGATTGTCCTCATATCATATTTATTTTTGTGTGCACTTTTCATAGAACGACATCAAAAAAGTCATAAGGTTTGCGGTGTGGAGGCTTTTGGTGTTAAATAATAAGTTGACTGCATATGAAGGTCTGACTTTAGTTTTGACAAATTAGGCTTTGAGAAATTGGTTATAAGAATTATTTTTGACACTTATTAAAAGTTGGAAATTTAAGTCGATATAATTCGATCACGTGACGCCTGAAAGTTTTACGAGGGGATAGAATCAAAACTTACAGTCTCAAGTAGAGCTACTTCATTTGTAAAATAGGACTTGATTGCGCTTGACGATCTACCAATGAAATCGTATTCCTAAATAAAATCGGCTGTTAAAAAATGACCACTTGAATTCTCGAAAACCTAAAAATGCCTATAAAAAGATTGAAAAAATTTTTTGCAAAGGTCACTTTGAATTAAGTTCATCGCCTACAGATTTTCTTTGAGATTGAAACAGTATTATTTCGGAGAGAAACCTGTTTGATAGGACACAGTAAGCAAATGTGAAAATTAATACTGATTTTTTCATGACTATTTGATTTTGTGAATATACTAACTGATAAAACTCACCATGTAAACCATCGATAGATCTTTTGACATTTGTCGCAAATTGTTGAATTCCCGAATACAGCTCTCTTCGAAAGTTACGACATCGAAATGACATGTTACGAGAGATAAATAATACTCCATTCTGTACAATTGATGAGGGTAGTCGACCGGATATCCAGTGATACGATCGCGTGTCCATCTTGAGGTTCTCACTATTCCGGGGTGAAACTTACATAATCTTGAATATCTCGCTTTTGAGGAAATAACAAAATTGAACATTTCTACTCGAGCATTTCGGAAGTGGTGAGGATATCGTCTGTAGCACCACACCATGTTCTCAGCTGCTTCAATCACATAATCAGTTTCCTGTTGGTGATATTCCGTCGGATTTCTCTGAAAAATTAGATTTTAAAAATTAGTTTGCTGCATTCTATTGAATAAGGTTAATTTCGGAGGATTGTAGGTGGGGTGATATTTGAAAAATAAAAAATCATTTTGAAACCAAAAATAGAAGCACGGGAAATAAAGGCATTTTTTTATAGAACTTACTAGTGAATTACATTCTAACAGCAGCCATCTGATTCTTTCTTTATCACGAAACTCTTCTCTATGGCCGTCTTCGTACTCTAAGTGAAGTCGATCACAACTTCGATGCAAAATTATTCGTGGCATTTCGCTCCGTTTGGCGTCACACATCTTTCATACGGCTAGAATATCTCAAAAATAAAAAGTTATATTGCTATAGCACCAAAATTTAAAAAATCAGTAAAATATAGGCCTATTCAAGTTGTGTCTCTAAATTGAGAATACAAAAATGCCGGAAAATTTAAAAAAATTAAAAATTTGCATCGAAAATAAAATCAACCCACACGGAATTAAATGTGGGCTGAAAATGATCGGAAAATAAAAACATTACTAATATATAGATTAAAATGACCCACAC
The DNA here is from genome assembly GCA_004367855.1 of Oikopleura vanhoeffeni. Classification (NCBI taxonomy): domain Eukaryota; kingdom Metazoa; phylum Chordata; class Appendicularia; order Copelata; family Oikopleuridae; genus Oikopleura; species Oikopleura vanhoeffeni. The sequence goes on along the minus strand of SCLH01000569.1, from coordinate 34,892 downwards.
TAATATTCCATGAGTATGAACAGTTATAGAGCTCTAATAAAAATAAAAAACTACTGTTGGCTTTCGCGGTAATTAAATTCCATATTAAGATCTCCACATTTATGATCACTTTTAAATAGATACAATGGCTGTTAATTGAAAAATTTTTTTGGTACAATTAACTTCGGATTTGACTGTTTAAAATACAGAACTATGCTCTGTTTGAATTTGACTTGTTAAAACTATTTAATAATTAAAATCTATTTTAATGCTGTTACACTATATAAGTTCAAATATAAAGCCATTCTGTACCTTAAAATGCGAAATAATCATAATAATAATATATCTAAGATTGGGATCACCAGGCCCCTCAACTCGCGTTGGTAGTTGAACTTCTTTTCGAAGCTCTTATTGGTCAGAAAAGTGAAACCTGGTGCGCTCATTGGTCAAAAGCGGGTCAAACTCGAACGCGAACTGAGGGGCCTAGTGATCCGAATCTTTCATATGGCTCAATTTATAAGCAAGCCAACTACTTGGCTGAGATCGAGTCTGGGTACAGATTCAATTGTAGTCTACGAGTGAAATCAACCAACGAAATCGATACCCATTTTTGACTTTTTGAAATTCCTAATTTTTAATCGTCACTCGTAACAATATGTTCTTGGTGAAATTTGAATTGACTTACTAACTTTATAATATAAGCCCAGACGAACCAGCTTTTTACCGTGAATGTCAAAAATGTATAATTTTTCTAGCTTTTAGTTCGCGTTTATTGAGAATTTATAGAGACGCACGCTCAACTGGGGCGTAAATTGTGCAAATGCATTTCTCTTCTTTGAATTAAATCCCCACGGTATTTTGTGGGCTTTTTTGCCCAAGTTTATTTCTTAACATTTTGAAGTTCGGAAGGCTATAAAAACGTATTTGTGCATGTTTTCTATCAGAAGGGGTTTTGATATCAATCCCGAAACAGGAAGGTAAAATAATGCTCTGAAAATATAATCGTAAAACATATATTTGAATACGCCAATAAAAACGGCTCAAATTTGGGTCACCAGTGGTGACCCATGACCCAATCGCATTTCCGTATTTCGCGTCGTTCAAATTGTCACAATCTGTTAGCCGAGGGCCCTTAATCCATATTATTTTCATTTAGTTATAAAACAGATCATTCATATGATTTAGATGCAAAGATTAAATGTAATACGGGTTGTGGTTTTTAACGATCTCGAGAAATCTATTCAAATTTACGAGATTAATTGATATTAGATTTTACTTGATATTTAATTGATATTAGATTAAAACATTTACTATCACATAAACAGTTGCCCAAATTACCTCGGCCGGCTTTTGAAATTTGAACATGAAAATTTCAAACCGGAAGATTAAATTCACGTTAAAAAGAAATTAAGAGACGTATTTTTCATGGAACATTTCACTATACTTCAAAAAAGTTTCAGGTCATATTCAGAACGTCGAAAAACGGAGGCATTTTTCATCAGAATACTCAGATCAGACCTAAATGAACAGACCAAACACCGCTTTTTTACATTATTTTGATATGTGGGCATTTTTTAAAATTGATTTTGGCCCACACGATACTATTTTCGCCACCTCTTAGGAATCCGTTTCAAAAAAAACGTGCGTTTTAGTTCTCAAGGCATGGCCTTCCAGGGGATACTCGAAATTGTGCTAAATACATTCTCAAACTGATCACTTCACAATCTTGATAATGACACAATAAAGTCGAAACCTTGATAAAATATTATTTATGATATTAGATTGTATAAACTTAAAATGTCAACAACACGCATAAGTCATGTGTGTCTACTGTCATGAGTATTTTCGGTTTTTCTCAGAAGCTCTTAGTTATCACCGAGAATATGTCAAATCAGAGTCGCATAGCCCCTCAAGGAGGTATCAGGGTCTCAAATCTATATATTTTGGTCCATAACTAACAACAACAGCATTTTAATTGTGTTTGCTGGTTATCGTTTCCTTTTTGATTTGCCGCTTTATTTGCTCATAAACTAAGTCAAATTACACTGACTGTACCCTTATCCGAACGATTTTCGGCCGAGCTGAAGTGGTCGGATAAGGGTACAGTCTGACAGAGTTCATAATGTAGTACACTTTAGATACTTCTCAATTATTTGAAAATTGTCTAATTAATAAATTTGTTTTAAATTTATCTCTCAAATTTGAATACCAAGCGTCGCTAGAGAGCAAAAACTGATCAAGTTTTCATAATTGCTCGCCAGCGACTTTTCAGAACATAACTGGCCCATAGTTGCTAATACGGTTATTAGAAAGTCAACTTCAAGAATTCTTATGCTGTTTATTTTAAGTCATATTAATAAACTTCATATTGACCTATAGGTTTCACCAGTTTTGCTCTCTAGCGACCTCATATTATATTATTAACCCATAGTTGGTAATACATTCATCAAAAAGTAGAAAAAAGTTATTTCAAATCGTCCTATAGATATTTTACTTGTCAAGTAAAATTCATTTCTTCAAAAAATAAGTCTTGTAGACCAGAATTCCCGGGAACTCATTTGAGCAATAGTGCACTATATATGAATCATGAGTCATGATTCATGACAAGTAAAATATCTATCATATAATATGATATAGTCTATATCTTTGGTCACGCCACCGTTGGTTTTTTGACTCGTCTGTCAATAAGGCACGTACCACCATATACTGAAATTGTGGCACACTTATTGTGCAACGACTCCAAAAAAATAACTCCGGCGCCCACGAGTTAATCGTATACTGTGCTTACACATATATACAAATCAGCCTACACACATATAATCTATATAACATTCAGATCTGGTTCGTTCGGACTAAATATAGTCGATTTCTGTCTTCGAATCATACTCCAAAGGATCGATACATCTTACGTAAGTGTATTGTGTGAGTTTTGAAATGCGAGCAGAAGCACTCTTTAAAGTCTTTTAAATAGAAAAAACTCGATTTTTTGTGAAAAATGACGCTTCAGCAGGAGAAAAGACTTAATAATGATTACTATGCCAAGGTAGGAATTTCCTTTAAGTGTGGGACATTTTTATTAAAAAAAATAAATTTACTTGAAAAAACTTTCAGATCAAATTTTATATAACCGATATCTAAGCGAAAGATGGCAAATTGCTATAAAACTGGTCACCTTTGACGATTCAAAATAATCTATACCAAAAGTCAAAATTTCAAGATCGAACATTTTCGAAAACTGAATTTACGTAAAATTTTACGCTGATGACGAAAATGAACTTTATTTTTGAAAATAAAATTAGGAAAGCTGAATTATAATCGGTTCAAAATTCGACCAATGAAAATCTCAATGTTGTCATACTTTTATTTTTTTACTTACACCTCAAAAAAAATATTTTATTTTGAATGATGGCTGGACATATATTCAAGGCGCTAGAGACTTTTTACCAAAATTAACCAATTTTGGCCGTTTTGCCAGTTTCACACGCCAAAAAGGTATAACTTGATGAAAAAAATATAACAAAAAATTGAGCAAAATGGTCGATCCTGATTGGTTCAAATTTCTACCAATGCGAATATCAATGTTGTCATACCCCCGCCTGAATGTTATTCCCGCAAAAGAAGTATCATTACACGCCCACAAGACGTAGGCGGATGACGTTAAATAATAGTATTTCGTAGGCTCAAATAGTGGATAGTCGCAGAACAAACATATCGAAGATCCTGACTAGTCGTCGATTTATGTGAAAATAATAAATAATAGATAGTGATTCCACATAAATCGACGACTAGGCAGGATCTTCGATATAGGCGACGTTACTTTTATTTATTTTTATCTCAAAATTTTTTTTAATTGTGAATTGAAAAGATATCTTAAGGCCGAACATATCGAAGATTATACCTACGTTTCCCGTAGAACGTTGACGTCAGAGACCCGTCTAGGACTTGTGACGATTTGAAATAAGGAATTTAAAAAATAACAAATCGTTCTAATGTGTTCAAGCTATCTGTAGAGAATTTTTTTCTGGTCATTTTAATATTTTTTCTAGAATTTTTTTATGAAAAATTTTCAAAAAATCGATTTTAAGGTCAATTTTTCGTGATTTTACAGGTAGTATGTGATGCAAAAAAGTTTTTGCTCTCTAGCGACCTTTCAGTACATTATTGACCCATAAGTTGCTAATATCGTCAATCACAAAGTCGACCCTCCGATTCTTTTCGGGGTACTTACAAGTCTATACGATGAACTTGAGATTGACCTTGAACTTTGACCGCATTAGAGGGTACTATTGGTCGCCGACCCTATCAAAAAAAACGGGTAACCGAAAAACGCTTAATTTCCACTGGCCAAAAAATCAGCCTTCTAGCACTTCATACGGCTTCGCTAGAACTGGATCACATACTACCTGTAAAATCACGAAAATTGACCTTAAAATCGATTTTTTTTTGAAAATTTTCATAAAAAAAAAATCCTACGTCTTAAAATGACCAGAAAAAATTTCTCTACAAGATAGCTTGAAACCATTAAAACCGATTTTTTATTTTTGAAATTCTTTATTTCAAATCGTCTGTTTTTGATTGGGTCAATAAAAACAAAAGTCAATGTGTATTGACTAATTGAAATCACACGATTCATGTCTCCTAACGTAGGTAGTAATCTTCGCATATATGAGGCGCCCTAAGAGACTTTTTAGCAAAATCAACCAATTTTGGCCGTTATTGACATTTTCAAACGCCAAAAAAGGCATAACTTGATGAAAAAGATGTTGTTCGAATTGATTAATTGATTCACTAAATTAATAAATTAATTTCGGAAATTTACGAGATAAATGAAAAGTGTATATGATGAGTGAACCTGAGAAAGGGGGATTTTGCAGATCTCTAAATGACCCATGGGATCGATAGATAAGTGAATTTGGTAGAAAAAACCTTCTTACAATTTTATCCAAAAATGACCAAAAATCGTGATTTTTGAGACAATCTACACCCTAGTAGGTCTTTTAGCCCTCACACTGAAGTAGCTAGTTGAAAAAAATTGAGTTCCGGTTGCTTAAGAAAAAAAAGTAATCTCGATTTTTCTAGGTTGAGCTGGACTGATTTTCACAATATTATTATTAGGCAATTCAAGTTTGTTCATTTTATTGTAAGATATACTAAGATTCAGTTTAGTTTTGCCCGTTATCTATTTGAACGTAGTTAAATTGAAAAAAAATAAAAATATGACCACAGATTGCGGTAGAGCGCAAAATTAAAAAAATAAATGAAAATTAATCATAGAAACTATCAGTAAATTTCAGTTAATTAATACAATTATACTGGACAAAACTTTAATGACGGTCAAAAAATTACTTGAGAGGGCGGTAAAGAGCAAAATAAGAATATATGTGAATTTTAAAAATAGATAATTTTAAGTTAAATTGTGGTTTTAGAGTAAAATAGTACGAAAAAATTAAAAGTTAACATACAAATTTCAAACAAAAATGTTCCTGATGGCGAAAGAGAGCAAAAATGTAGAAATATGCAAATTGAGAGAATTTTTGACCATATTTATGTTTATACTAGCTTTATTAAAAAATATTTTGGAATTGTTTGTATGCCAAGTTTAATCGAATTTTCAGTACTTTCCTTTTGGGCGAAGGGCTCAAGTGTGAAAAAAATTGATTTCTTCGCATTTTTGAAACTCTACAACTCTCATGAGAAAAAGGCATGTAATTATATAGATAAACTAAGACCTTAAATGCCTTGGTTCATGTGCAGAGAACATTCATTTGCAACTGCATTTGCAACAAATGTTGACTTCAAAACCCACAAAAATGTTGAAATACACGCCTACGCATTTTGCCTACACGTCTACGCATTTTTAAGCAGCATTCCCTTACCTTTAAAAGGGCAGTATTAAAAATAAAGGATAAAAACTGAAAAAAATTTGAAAAATTATAAAAAATTTTCAAGTTTTTGATGAAAAAAAATCGGAACTTACTTGTGAATCATTTTTCATTTATATCAGTATGTAGCTTTCACTCCATGAATCATAAGGAACGTATTTCAAGACGACAAAAATATTTCATGAGAAATGATAAAAAAGTGAAAAAATATGATTTTTTTTAGTTTTTGATAAAAAATAAAAATAGAGCTTGCATGATATTGATCTTCTGTTCATACCAGTACGAAGCCGTTATTCCACAGACCATATCGAGAAAAGTTCCGAACCAAAAATTGTTATAACCCTGAAAATTTTCGCCACATATATACCAAAAAATCGGTGGTAAATTATGGTAAATGTTTGGTACACCGGTAATTTCGGTCAACTCTAGCGTGGGCGCTAAGAACCCCAAAACAGGCTTGGGGTAAATCGAGCCCAAGACATTCGAACATTTCATTTAAAGTTTTCAAAAATGACAAAACGCGGAGCCAGAAAGCTAAAACCGTATTTTAACAGTCAATTTCGGTCATTTTGTGATAAAACCAGTGTCTAAATTCTCAAATAAAATTGATAAAATTCCGACATTGGATAGAGAGGCCGTATAACATAACCATTTGAGGTTATATTAATATCATTTAAATTAAACTTATAAATACATCTTTGCAAATTGTTAAGAAAAAAGTTCGAAGAAATTTGTCAAATCAATAGAAAAATTTGTCAAATTTCCAAGAAATTTGTCAAAGGCCAAGAAATTTTCAAGAAAGGTTTTCAAATTCCAACTAATTTTTTGAGCAAATTTTCAAATTTGAAAGAAAATTTGAAGAAAAATATTAAAATTTTTCTAATTTTAGTTTGATTTTAAAGAAAATTGTCTAATTATGGAAAATATTTTTCTGATTGTAGAGAAAACTTTCCAATTTCTTAGAAAAATTAAAATTAAAAAAATAAATCAAAATTTTCAACATTTTTTAAAAATTTGGAAATTTTTCTTAAAATCTGCAGATTTCTTAAAATTTGCAAATTTCATAAAATTTGCAAATTTTCTCAAAATCAGATAATTTTTCTTTAAAATTCTATAATTTTTCTTTAAAATTCTATAATTTTTCTTTAAAATTCTATAATTTTTCTTTAAAATTATATAATTTTTCTTCGAAATTTTAATGATATTGTTTAAAAATTAAATTGTTTCATTATGAACAATTTTTAATTCTATTAACAAAATAAGCTTTAATGTTCTTCAAAACAATTTGAAAAATTTAAATTTTTTAAAATTTGGTCAAATATTAGAGAAATTAATTGATGCACATATCAAGAGATTTCAAATTTAAATAATTATATAAAAAATTTATAGATTAAAATATAATATTATATTATTGATCATATTATATATAAAAATAAGAAAAGGTTCAAATTTAAACAAAGTTTTGAAACTTCAAACAAAGTTTTAAAAAAACTATCAAATTTTTTAGAAAAATATTCAACTTTCAAATTTAGAATAAAATATCGGCAATTTAAATTTTGACGAGAAATTATTGAATTTAAAGAAAATTTCAAGATATTGTTAATATTTTTTTAAAATGTTAAAATTTTATTGAATTTGAAACTAAAATTGTACAATGTTGGATAAAATTTTCGATTTTTTAATTTAAAAGAAAAATGTGGCATTTTTTTTTAATCTAAAAAATAAGCTTTTTACCTTATTTGACAATGATCTTTGATTTCAAAAACTTTTAAATTTAGTAATTAATTCTTAAATTCGAAGTTTTCATTCGAGCTTGATAATTTAAAAGCTAAGAAATTTGACAAATTTCTTGAAACTGTGATAAATTTTTTGAAACTTTGACAAATTTCTCTAATATTTGACATTTTTTTAAAAATATTTAAAAATTTTCGAATTTTTGAGAAAACATTGAAAAATTTTGTTTAATTAAAATTGATCAATGACGAAACAATTTCAAATTTGAAACAAATCATCAGAATTTTAAAGAAAAATTATCAAATTTTAAGAAAATTTTCAATTTTTGAAAGATGTTGAAAATTTTCAGGAGAAAATTTTCAATTTTTTGTTAATTTTCCAGAAATGAATTTAAATTTCAAAATTTAGCTGTTTTCCTAATTTGAAAATGTTTTTCTGATTTCGAAATTTTCTTTTTGAGTTTCTTAATTTCCCTTTAAACTTGAGAGATTTCATAAAAATTCGACAAATTTCTGGTAAATTTGACAAATGTCTTAAAAATTCGCCAATTTTTTTGGAACTTTGACAAATTCCTTTAATGTTTGACAAATTTTTTATATTAATTTGATATTTTTTTTTAAACTTGAAGAATATCATTAAAATTTGACAAATTTTCTTCAAAATTAGACAAATTTCTGAAAATTTTGACGAATTTCTGTGAAATCTGAGAAATTTCTGAAAATTTAGAAAATATCTGCAAAATTTAATATGAAAAACATAAATCTTCTTCAATCGTCTTTTGGCCGAATTGAAGCTCATTCTCTTTAAAATTAAATTCGAAATATTAATGCCCCTATCGGTTCGGGGCTCATTTCAAAAATTAATTTATAAAAACATAAATTCCCTTCTTTCGGACTCCCGCAGATTTGAAGGTCATTCTCTTTAAAATTAAATATGAAATATTAATTCTCTTTTATCGGCCTTCGGCCAATTTCGGCTTTTTTTTTAATAATTGAAGTGAAAAACATATTTCTTCTCTTACTAGCCTTCCGCCAATTTCTACAAGAATAAAAACATCAAAATTTCTTTTCGGTCGATTTGAAATTCATTTTCTTAAAAGTTTGACCAAGTTTATAAACAAATATTCTTAATCAAAAAAATATTTTTGGGTTACGAAACTAGTTTTTTATGTTTCAAGCGATGATGACAATATACAACTTACGCGAAATAATTCGCATGCATTTTCCGATTTTATTCCATAAAATAATTAAAAAAAAAAAATTTTTAGATTTTTTGAAATTTGTGGTGAAAATTTTCAACGTTATATGATATAACTGATGATAACTTATATCATAGTATTTTTGGTTTTTAAACTTTTTTTGATATGGTCTCTGGAATGATTCCTACATACTAGTAGGAACAGAAGATCAATATCATGCAAGTTCTGTATTTATTTTCATCAAAAACTAAAAAAATAATTTCATGAAAAATTTCAAGATGAAAATATTTTTGTGGTCTTTAAATATGTTCGTTATGATTCATGAAGTTATAGCTACACACTGGTAAAATAAAAAATGATTCACATGTGAGCTCGGATTTTTTTTATCAAAAAATTTCATAATTTTTCGAAATTTTTTTCGGTTTTTATCATTTATTTTAAATATTTCAACATTTTTGTGGGTTTTGACTGCATGTGAATGTTTTCTGTACACTCAACTAGTCATAAAAGGACTTAGTTGAGCTTTTTTTCACATACCTTTTTTTCAGGAGTTTCAAAAATTAGAAAAAATCAATTTTTAAACACTTGAGCTCTTCGCCTAAAAAGAAAGTGTACTCGAAATTCGATAAAACTTGGCATACCTTTTTCAGAAATTATCAAATGCACTAAAAGTTTCGTTCTCAACTTCCGGTTTCCGAGAAGATCTAATGACTCCTCGTCGAAAATTGAAATTTTGATATTATGAAATCCTTCATTTTCTCGAATTTTTTATAGCCAAAAGTCTTAGAATCAAATTATATTTCGTTTGATACCCATATTTAGTCATTTCCGGTCATTTGAAAATTCCGGATTTTGAAAAATTTTTTAAAAATATTTCAAATTTTTTCTGGTTGAAAATTATCCAGAATGGCATCCTCAGATTTTCGATACCCCTCTTAGCCTCTATTTTGGTCTCGACAGGTGACAGCCTAGCTAGGTCTAGAGGCAGCACTCATAATTCCAAAACTTTTTCCGCGAAACCACCAGAGGCTTATTTTTTCTCTCAAGAGCGGTCGATTATTTGTCGGACGGTCAACACAAACTCAATTGGTCCACACACTTTATTCATTATAAATAAATCAAGTTTCTTCTTTAAGCGAAACCGACGGAAGCATATTTTTTTTGTAAAGGTCGCTAAATCATTAACTCGGTCAGGCACATTGAGTTAATAAAATAAAAAGCTTAATGTATGATTTAACAAACATGTTTTTTGAAAAAAAAGACTAAAATGACGCACATAGCACTATTTAGAATATTTTTTTTTCTTTAAGTCAATCAATCATGGGTCTACAACATCTACCAAAAATTAGGGTGTAGATAGTTTCAAATTTTAAAAAAAGAATTGATTTTGTGAAATAATGCTGACTTTTGTGATTTTCAAACCCCCAAAAATGCAATTTTTGAAAAACAATCCGAAATTAAAAAAATGTTTTCTGAGAAAGTTTTTCTTCAGAAATTCATTTCTGGGGTCAAAAATAACTTTAGAGCAACTTTTTTTTTCAACCAATGAGGAAGCACCAAAATTTGAAAATTTATGTCAAAAATATAGTTATAATAACAAATTCTTCATTGCGGCGGCTTATGGCCTATCCTGTTCCTCACAGGGTACTAGAAAATGTTTTTGTCTTTTTTACATGGTTGTGCATTCTCCAATGGATATCCTCAAAAATTATCCAACAAAAAGCGATTTTTTTGATGATTTGACTTATACTGTAGTACATTTAGTAACCACCACGAATCAATTTGAAGCATTTAAGGGGTTTGTCATGTCTGATTTGCAATTTTGCAGAGCTAGAGGGTGTAAGATTTTTCCCTTCTTTTTCCAAATTGGAGAGCGATCATCGCTCAGCGATGAGAACGCTAATGAGAACGGTTAATTTTGGCAAAAACCTACGTCTTTCTCAGATTCAACCAATCAAAGCGGCGGGAATCAAGTCTATCCAATTTGGAAAAAAGAAGGGAAAAACCTTGCACCCTGTATTTCAGGAAAATCTGAACCTTGTGAAATAATTCCACAAATGCCAATTTGTAGATCTATCCTTAATCTTGCCAAAAAGTACATCACAAATTATTTTTGACCATTACACCAATAGGTACAGTATCGTAACAAGGTGACATTTTCCAAACTGCAAAAACTATCTCCTCCCAGACGGTATACCGCGGTATATCAAATTGAGCTCAAATTTTCACAGATCACGTAACGGTTGTATGTCAATCTTTTCTCACGGGGTTTTTTGATCCGGCGACGAAACAATTCTAGAACGCCAAATAACCGACGATTTTTCACAATTTCAGACTTCAAAATCTATCTCCTCCTATGATATATTTGCAAAATGGCTCAAATTTATCAAGTATTCCTAAGAACAATTGTAAGAGACTCTCACGGGCTTTTTTGCAATTTCCAGCTAAAACTCGATATATGATTTTTTTGGTCATTTTCCAAAAAATTTCCGAAAAAAAAAGTGCTTCGATTTTTTCGAAAGTAGGCTCAAAAGAACGCCAGTAAAACACTGATGAGAAAGTTGGCCAACGTCAAGGCGATATTTTGAAGTTTTAGTGGTGAAATTCGAGCAAACGTTATTTTTTAACTTCATCTTTTAAAAAATACTAAAAAAATCCAAAATTTCGAAAGAAAAATTTTTTGATGATTGGGTTCTTAGTACACTTAATTATCACACCGTATCAATTTGGAGCATTTTTAATGCCTTTAAGGGGGTGGTCGTCGCAAAATTGGCCAAAAGTGTGTAATGAGGTTAGTTTTGCTAGAAAGTTCAAAACTGCATATTTTCTGCATTTGAAATCAATAAGTGGTATTTTTAGAGTCCTTACTACCCTCGAAAGTACTATTCTAGAAAAAAGTCTTTTTTTTTGGCAATTTGATTTTGAGCTTTAATTTTCATTGCAGAAATATCAAAATTATATTTTCTAAAACTGCATTGAATTCTGCGTCCGATAGGTTATGAAAATTTAATTTTTGATAAAAATTAAAAAAAAATATTCTCACTTGGGTTTCTGACCTTGCTGGAGAGAAACTAAGAAAGTCTGTCAAAATTCTTTGAGCATACAACGAAAGATAATTGTTTAGTATTTACGTTTCTGACACTCAAAAAATTGAATTTTGAAAATTGACAGACAAGATAGGTTTTGAAAACTCATGATTTTAAGGCTAAATTAAGCGTTTTATCTAGATTTAAAGCGATTTTCATCAAAATCGAAAATTCTTTGAGCCTAAGATATGATTGTTACGGTGATTTTTAAAAAAAATAAAGTCGATACCTCAAAAACTCAGGGGGGAGATAGACTTTCAATTTTTCGAAAAGAAATTTTTTGGACGCCATTTCCGGCGGAAGTGACGATCAGTGCAATCAACTTCGACCCTGACTCGACGCCAATTCACTCAAATATTTCATTTCTGGTGGTTTCATATCTTTCTTGTTTCTACATTCAGCGTGAAACCGATTACAAAACTACGTTTTTGGCCAATTTTGCGACGACCACCCCCTTAAGGCCTTTATTAAATCAGAGTTGACCACCCTCTTAATGCCCTGAGATGTTCTTGTACCAGCGACCTATACCCACTTTAATTATGGATAAAACTAATAATCGTTTTCAGGTTGGAGACGGATCGACCCGTGAAAATTATTTTTCACAAATGGAAGAGTTTGAAACATTTGTGAGGATTCAACCGATGGGTTTTAAAACAGAATATATTGTCTATCAAAAATTACGAAACGGACGTGTTCAGTGCAAAGGAAGAGCTCTAGGTAAATCTCGAAATAAGTCAAAATGACAATTTTCACCTCTGCCGAATTTGTCTAAGCGGACGTTCTAGTGTCTAGCGTTTTTTGAGCGAAAACTTACTCCTTTTTTAGGAAAATAAGTTTTCCCCATTTCAAATTTATTCGATTTTTTCTGTGAAAACATTTTTACTCGATTTAAAAATATAAATGATGAACGATGCGGGGATATGTATATCCCTTCATTGCCCTCTCCCAAAGATTTGGTCCCTCAAAAACACCGGGGTGAGAAAACAACGGGGTTTTCAAAAACGACTCAGCCGATTAGGTTCTTAGATAGCTCAAGCTGTGCACAAATATCTAGTGAATAATACAAAATAAAAATTGGTCCGAATCAGACCATTGTTTTTATTTTTTCTCAGACCTTTGTTTCTATTTTTTAACAAAAACTAATAATTAAACAATTTCAGTAATCTTAGAAAAAAAANAAAAAAAATAAAAACATTGATCTTATTAAAAACAATTTTAAATTTTTCTTTTAATTAGATAATTGTGCTCAGTTTGAGCTATCAAAGAACTCAATTGGACGACTCGTTTTCAAATGACGCGTCGTTTTCTCACCCCCCGTGTTTTTCAGGGACCAAATCTTTGGGAGAGGGCAATAAAGGAATATAATTGACTCGTAGACTATGGCCAATCTATGGTCTTTCTTTTAATATAGCCTGAGCAGAGACATAGAGTAGGATAAATACGATTTTAAGTTATTTTAAAATGACAATACGCGAAATTTTTATGAAAAACAATTAATTACTATCAGAAAAAAGTTAAAAGATCATTCATCAAAGGTTTTTAAATAAAAAAGTTAGAAATAGGCGTTAATTTATGCGGCAAGCCATCGACTTATCATTTTGTCTTCTGCGTAAGGTTGGGACCCACGAGTTTGCGACGATCATCCCCCTCAAAAAGTTGATACATAAATAGTTTTTATAATAATTATAACTTATAAAAAAATTATTTGAAAATGCAAGATACTCCCTTTTTTAAAATTTGTTAACCCTCTCACACATAAAACGCCATTCGGGGACGCTACCGTAGCGCTTATTACGGGAAAAGTAAAAGTGCTTGCAACTTCACTGTTCTTTAGTCCTTGAGATTAAGGGGGTAACCGACGGGTTTTACTGATTTTCAAACGTTAGTCCTGAGCTAACCGCAATTCGTATTGAGTTCAAACTTCGGATTCTAGGAGATATTTGTTTGAAATTTTCAAAAAATGGTGTCAAAAGTTTTTTGTATGACCGGACCGGCCGGTATACCGGTCCAAAAAGTGATTTTTTCCATTTTTTGGTACAACTTTATCTAGCTCCTGGATATCAAAATTTCCTTTTTTTTCAGTATAAACTTTAATTTGTGAGCTTAACAGCCGTACAAAGCCTGATTTTCAAATTTCTTGTTATTTAGAGAAATTTCCAAAATAAATGGGTGTTTNCCCACATCTATTAGATTAATCAAAAGGTCATAAAGGGATATAACTAAGTTACTGTAAAAATATGAAAAACCACTTTTCATGGGAACTCCATTTTCAACTAAACCCGATGTCAGAATTTTCCTTCAGACAATATTAATAAACTTCGAACATTTTTGGGTGTTATCCACTAAAAAGTTGGTAAATTATCCTGCACATTAGAAATTTCCTTAGTATGAAAGTTTTTTTTCCATGAAAATGGCCAAAAATTGAGAAAAACAGCTTTTTAAGAAATAAAAATTGGCCTTCAATTGCGTTTTAATATTAAAAAATGACCTGACTATCAAAAGAAATGACGCCTATAACACTTTAAATTATATCGAGATTTTTCTCAAAAATAAAATTTATATAAATTGGGTGCCAAATGGCACTAACTGGTGCCACAAACAAGTGTTGTAAATTCGGTGCAGCCCAACTCCGTGGAACTTTTTTCTAACCAATGAGGGTGGGGTGGTCGATGAGGGTGGGCTGGTGATTCTGCCTGATTTTTTATGGAGAATTTAAAAAACCACTAATACAAAAGTTTGGACTTGATTTGCAGAAAATTTTTATAATATAATATTTCTAAAAGTCGACGAAAGATGAAAAATAAAAATTTTATGATTTTTCAAAGAGCGGTCAGAAAATATGTAGACCCCTATGAAAAAAATTAAAATCGTTTTTTGTTTTTACCTGCAGATTTTAATAAAAAAAATAAGAAAAAATTTTGGACGAAAAATGCGTAAACTTTTTTAATGCTTAGAATTTTTTCGAAATTTTTACGAATTCAAAAATGAAAACTTGGTTAAACCTTTTCTTATACCCAAAGTCGTCTAAATAAATAATTTGGATTCAGACCAATTTGGGTACAAGAGTAGTTAAACCTTTTCTTGTACCCATTCGGGTACAAAAGATACCGACTCGTTAATTTTGACGCGAAAATTTGTGGATTTCATGACGCTGTGTTTTATTTAACCTACTGTATTCAACCGACAATTGTGCTGATATATTTTTTTTTATTAAAGAATAAAAACAAAACAAATGAGGCTTATTTTTTTTAAATACATTTTAAATTGTCATTTAAATTTTTTTCAGAATTTCAACCTCCTCGGGTGCCACCAAGTGATCGAATGCCAACGTTTATCATCCGTTAAGAAATTATTGCCCTGACGAAAATACGAAGAAAACAAATTTCTCTATTCCACAAAAATTTAGATCCAAAACTCGCTCATACTCTGTCCCAAGTTGGGACTCCCAACGAACCTTATTATAAATCCAATTGATTCTATTAAAAAGTCAGCGAAAGGACTTGACTACGACGCGCTTAGACATGCAGCAGCCTTGAGGGGGTGGGTGCATTTAGACAGATTTGCACTTTTTCAATATTTTTTCTCTTTATGGGGAACTTTTTGCCACTTCAAAATTTTCGGATAAAAACTTTTTCGAACGAAAGTTGCCTACAATGAGCCTCCTTCAGTATAAATGATTTTTTTAGAATAGATTTTTACTTTATAAATCGTCTTTGAAAAACACTCAAAAAACGCGGCGTTTGCTATCGAAGTGTCTGAATTAAGGAAATTTTTTAAATTAATTAGTAACCGTAAAAACGGTCTCGGACCACCGTTTGAAATTTATTCATTTGTTTATATCCGTTAATGACCTTTGCATGATCTAAGAGATGTGGGCTGAAAAGAAGAGAAAGCGCCTCATGAGTGCTAAAAGGGGTCAGGAGTGTTAGGATTGGCTCCTCAACCACATCTCTTAGATCAGGCAAAAGGTCATAAAGGATATACAATTTCTACGTCAAAATCGAAAATTTTGAAGAAAGACGAAAAAACGAAATTTTTAGCACATCGAAAGTACAGCCCTACCCCTCGAAATGCAAAAATAATCCCCTTCAACCCCTCGAATGCTGTTTTTTGAAAAACTTCCGCCTCTTAAATGCATATTATTTTTGCACAGTACGCAATCTATTTTTACGTAAAAATTTCTTTGATTATCTCTACGATATCACCTGGCAAGATGATATTTCCGAACGTTTTTTGGCGCGCAAAAGGTTTATTTGTTAATTGTTCAGTTGAGACTAAAAAACTGCTATAAGGTCTGCTTTGATAAAAATTTATAAACAAAAATGACGAGAAAAACTTCAAAGCGTAATAGTTGACATAAGCAACAAAAAAAGAATATATGATTTTTAATAGACAGCGGTCGAAAAAAAAAGACAGTCTTATTTGGCTTACTTATTTTCTGAAAAATTCGTAATTAAGAATTTAAAATTCAAGAAAAATTTAATTGAATTTTAAGTCTTTGAAACAGAATTCGCAAAGCCACAAATTCGTAATTTTGTGTAGAATGTTCAAAGAGAAATCGAAAAAACATAAAAATATCAAGAAAAAAACAATTTTCTCTAGAAAAAGGCATGCCCTATGAAATGCGCATAAATCCCTTTGCCCCCTTGAATGCTACTTTTTTTGATTTTTTTGCATTTCGAGGGGTAGGGACTGTAATATTTTTTTTCATGAGTTTAATGAAATAAATTTTAAACGGTGGACTGGGTCGGCTTAACCAATTTGGCAAGTTTCGGTAAAATAATTTTTTTTAATTCTGGATAAAAGAGGGCTTCGAGGATTCTCCCAAACCTAGTTCGTTGCAAAAATTATGATTCAGAGATAAAAAAGAGCGAAGAAAAAACGAGAACATATTTGAATAAAGTAAAAGTGCATATCTCATAGTTCAAGCAGGTGATTCAAAAAAATATGAAAATTTTTTAATAAGAAATGAGGAAAATTTTCAAAATATTTTCCAATTATTTTTGACCAAAATCACAAAACCATGTCATATGTGATTTTTTCAAATAGCATATAAAAAATATGTGGTCACCTACGCGAAAAGTTAAGTGGCATTTTGAGAGTGTTTTCTTTGATTGAAAAAATAGAAAAAAAATTGAACAAAAAAATAAGGCATTTTTTAATAATGTTCGGAACTTTTTTTCAAAATTCTCATAATTGTCGAATTCGAACTCAAAATTTTCTAAAAGGCAAAAATTCTGTAGTTACAAAATGCCTGGATTATGAAACATTACTTTGATGGTATACTGAGAAAAATATATAACCCATGAAAATTTGTCAAAGAGCTCATATCGTATCTGTCAAAATGCAACGACCCTTAAAGTTAGTGAAGATATTGCTAATCGAGTCGAAGTTCTATCGATGGTTTTAATGACATCAGTTGAATCAGGGATATATGTGAAATCATCGTCGCAATTTTTATAAATATATATTTCAGTAGCAAGTTATTTTTCATCCTTAAAAGATTAATTTATACATCATATGACTTAACTAAAGGTCAAAACCTTTACCTGTCCGGGGGGGTTAAGGAGTGGGGTTCGCTGATTGAAGCCTCTTCCAAGGTCATTTTCACGCAAACTAGCAAAGGAAGTATCCAAAAACATTTGTACTAACAAAAGCAACCTTCGTGGTAATTTTGACTTAACAGTAATCTGATACAATCGCGCACCTACGCGACAACCTACCGCTTTTATTAAAGCTTCTTCAAAAGAGCAGTCTGTAATCTACTGATCCTCAATTTTCATGCAATTTATTATTTTTTGTTTGTGTCACGGTCCGTAGACCTTACAAAATGCAAGCGCTTTTGTTTAACATTTTGCTTTCAGCGACAAAAACGCGAAAAAAACAAAATTTTGAAATGGTCAGTTGGAGGCTCTGGCAAAAGTCGCTGCCTCCACCAGTTTGAGAGTAAAGTTTCGACTCATACTGCATCTGAAGCAAACAAGACTGTTTGCAATGAAACTAAGAGTTTTTTTTGAAATTTGATTCGCGAGGCTCTGGGCCTGTGACTTTTCATTTTGACTTAAATTTTGACAAAATTTAGAACCAAAAAATGCTTTCAAATAATTTTTTCGTAAATTAAACATTTTAACGATTTTGGTGCAATTTTAATACGGGTAGATCAAAAATAAACAAATAAGGCGCATTACAATTAAATATAATAAATCAAATAATTTTTGTTTTCGTTTTTTGCCGCCGAAGCAAAATTTAAACAAAGCAATTTTAGCAATTTTTGCTTTAGCATTCTCCGGACTCACACAAAAAAATAATAAAAATGATGAAAATTGAAAGGGAGATGTACGGAACTGCTTGTCTTTTTAAGAAGCTTATAAAAGCGTAGGTGTCGGCGTAAGTGGATTGTTAGAGATACTGTAAATTTACAATCACGCGAAGGATGGTTGATTAGTCCAAACTGTTTTTAGAAATTACCTTTGCTAGTTTGGGGGAAAATAACCTTGGAAGAGGCTCAAATCAGCGACACCCACTCCCTTAAGGTCATTTATGGATATTTTTACCTTAAATTAAAAAATAGATAAAAAATATTTTTAATAAATAAACGTGATTGTCTTAGTGATTGCTTGAGTGATAACACCCTCCCCCACCTTGCCTAGTATCATACTCAAGACAATCAATAAGACAACATTAGTGGGATTCGAACACACGCTATAGAGATAGTAAACGTTTTTGAGATGGAGTTTGGTTGGTAAAATAATATAATTTTAAAAATCACTAAAGAAAAAATTGAGCAGACATGGAAGAAGGTCTCAAGACACCGTTTCGAGTTTTTTTTGTATCCGAAATACAGGAAAAATGTCTTATTAACAGCATTTGAGGGAAAAACGTCTTTTGACCACATCAAACCATAAAATGTTTGAATAAATGAAATCACTTTTTTAAGAAAAAACTTTATTAACGATTTTCTTTTCTATTTCAGCATTATTTTCAAAATATTACTTTCGTTTTTGGCTGTTTCCTGTCCTGTTAAATTTACACTAGGCACATGCGAGGTCAATTTTGGATATATGCTATTGTAATTTCATATTTGAAAATTCTGAAAAACAAAATATTAACATTCAAACATAAAATATGTTTCGAAGACTTTCAAACAACATCTAGAATTTAAGTATCAATTCGGTAGATTTGCTTGCGATTTTCATGCAATAAATATGTAACAAAAACGAGGTATTTCATTTTCACCGAGGAAACCATTTTTAGCGACAATTTAAAATATCAGAAAATCGAATTTTTTCATGAATTGTGGAATTTTTTTTTCATCGATAAAACAAATCGCAAAAATTTGCAAAGAGTCATGAGTTTAAAGGGGTAGCGGTCGTACTCTTTTTAGGGTACGTTGGGGTGTAAAAATAGCACGGCATTGCTAAGGAACACTCAGAAAGCATAAACTTATTGAAAAAAAAATTCCAAAAAAAAGTTCGAAATTTTCATTTTTTGAGAATTTTTCTGAGTGATTTTTTCGGAAAACATTGAAACCCCAAAATATCAAAAAGCTGTAAGCAGATTTTCTTCTCGGCATCACCCAGGCTTTAATTTGATGGTACTTTCGACTAAATCCGACGACTTTTATTTTCGAGTTTTCACTTCTGGTTTAATAAAATGCGATTTTCTAGAATTCAACAAAACATTTCGAAATTCGGCTTCATCAAAATAACAAAAACATATTTCTCCATCTTTTCCCAAATTTACACTGCATTCTGAAATGTAACTTATGAGGAGTAGTACTTTGAAGAGCGAAAACCTTGAAATTTGGCGGTTTTCGCAGTTCTAGAAAAAACTAGTTCGAAATTCAAAGATCCGCTTCATCAAATAACAACCATAAGTGTTTCCGTGGTTGATGCCAAGTTTGAGTTAAATCGTATGCGAGCTCTAGGAGGAGTGGTAATTTGAAAATTTGGTTAGGTGTTCTAGAACTCGACGCATGGTGGTCACCAGGGTCGGCCAAAAATTATTCTGATAAATTATTTTTGTAAATCAAGGATAGATCTACCATATGGCGATTCTCAGTCAAGAGTTTTGTATTCTGTGAAATTGGAGTAAAAAGTACATTGCGCGACCGCTACCCCCTTAGAAACCCTTTAAAATAAGGTTAATTTGGGTACACAAACGATTATTGTGTAACTTAGGGCATATTAAACTTTATGGTTCAAGAAAAAACGTTTCAAAACTAAATATTTTTTCCTGATAAAAGCTTTGAATCGTTTTATACGTTGTTTATCATACGGTCGAACCAAAATAATTAAAAATCTTTTGGTTTATTTTTGGGAANTCTACCATATGGCGATTCTCAAAGCAGTTTTGTATTCTGGTAAATTGGAGTATAAAAGTACATTTGCGCGACCGCTACCCCCTTAAGAAACCCTTTTAAAATAAGGTTATATTTGGTGTACACAAACGATTATTGTGTATACTTAGGGCATATTAAAACTTTATGGTTCAAGAAAAAACTGTTCAAACCTAAATACTAATTCTTTCCTGATAAAAAGCTTTGAATCGTTTTATACGTTGTTTTATCATACGGTCGAACAAAATAAATTAAAAATCTTTTGGTTTATTTTTTGGAGAATTTTGCGTTTATATACAATTATAAAAATTCACCTCGGTTTAACCCACATTTTACTCTATAAAAAATGTAAAACATTTTCGACCATTTTTTTTTTACTTTTGAATACTCGATGAAAATGGGATACCTCAACAAAAACATACATTTCTCTACTGTATTTGAATGGATTTTTGAGCAGTTTAAGTGATATAAATGGCAGATTCAGTGAGCAATTCATGTGAGAAAAGGGCAGTGCGGGAAAAGGTCTATTTTAATAATTGTTTTTGAACATTTTAAGAGAATTTATGAAAATTTGAAATGTTCAGGATCGTCTGAAATCAAAACTACGAATTATTTATCAACATTTAATTTTATAAACAATGCCATAAAAATAAGACCCTACAAGAAGTTTTAGCTATGGCGGGTTTTTTCAGCGCAATGAAAAAGGTGAATGCAATCAGATCAAATGTTCTCGAAACCGTTTTAGATTGCTCCGAAAAAATTCCGCCTTAAATATATTATATCAATTACGGAGCCTCCTGGTCGGTTTTTGCCAAAATTTTTAAATAATTCGGCGTTTGAAAACGACTCATCTCATTAAGTTTTTAGATAGCTAAATCTGAGCACAACCATCCAGAGATTTTCCGTTTACGTTCAGGTCATTCGTAAAAATGAAAAAACTGTTTTCGTAATTTGCGATATAACTGGCTAATTTGATTTCAATTTTTTTTTCAGAAAAGATTCACCGCATAGAGGCCTAACATATGTTGGGATGGAATTTTTGTCAATTTGAGTTGTTTATTGTTTATCAAAGATGCCGCGCACACTGACATTTCGTCGCAATACTTATTTATAATAAAGAAATGATAAAAAAAGATAATTTATTTTAATAAATCATTTTAAAGATATTTTTCTAGGTCTATCATAGACCGTCTATGGCGATTTTTTAATTCGTTATAGTCGAACTACTCGAAAAATATTATCATGACGACAATTTTTTTTGTACTAGTATTTTTCAACATCGATTCGATATAGATATCTATAATAGACTATGACGTCATCATAGCGATAATTGCAATCGATCACAAGACTCAGTTCACTCGGAATGTATTTCTTTTGTTTCATTTTTGAACAAGAAACTGCATGCGTGCACGAAAATAGCATTGACAACCACTTAAGTAAAAACAAATGGCGCAATTAGAGAAATTGTTTCAATTTTTGAACAAAAACTGATAAAAACAATTTCCGTAATCTCGAAAAATCAAAATTATGGTCCGATTCGGACCATGTTTATTTTTATTTCACTAAATATTGATCAGTTTGAGCTATCTAAATGTTATCGGATAAGCTCGTTTCAAACGCCGAAATAATTTAAATTTTTGATAAAGATCCTAGAAAAAAAAACGCACCAAGGAGGCTCGTCAAGTCTCCATTACTATCAAAATGAATCGTATCCCAGCAATCCATGGGAAAATTCAGCAATGGGACAGACTCGGCCACTTGAACATTGTCGAGGGCTCCACGCATCGTCGATGATCGCGGAATAACATCTGCGGTATATGAGTCAGATCAAATTCCTAGAAATGGGTCTATACGATCAGAGCATACAGGCTCGTAATGAATATTTTCTGATATCATAACCTATGACACAATATACATATATACAGTAGTTACATAACTGTATAAGCTAAAACAACACTACGCATAAGTTATGCAACTACGGGTCCGTTTCATACCTTTCGAACTGTGTATTTTGAACGAATTGTTTATTTGAATAAAGAACAATCTTTGTGTAAAATTCCGATCGAAACGTTTACTCGGCAAATTGC
This sequence comes from Oikopleura vanhoeffeni, assembly GCA_004367855.1. NCBI lineage: Eukaryota > Metazoa > Chordata > Appendicularia > Copelata > Oikopleuridae > Oikopleura > Oikopleura vanhoeffeni. Next base: position 12,588 of record SCLH01000569.1, on the reverse strand, counting down.
AAGGATCAAATGAAATTTGCGTACCAAACCCCACATGATATGAGGACTTTTCTGCGGAGGATACCTGAAAGTATAAAATTGGCGTGTTTGTCCTATAAGAATATTTAGTAGAGTTTTTTTGCATTTTTATGAATTGTGAAAATTCCAATCTGGAGGAAGAGAAATTTATCAAAAAAGAAAGCTACCATATCGTCCCTTCCGATCAGATTATTTTAAGGAAGTAGTCAAGCCGAATTAATTGGTGGCTGAGAAAACGTAATCTACTGAAGAGACCAAGAAAAACGATTGGTGAGGGTTTCGCGTCATTAGAAGTAAGTTTATTCCCAAACGAAAGAATAACATTGGCCAAGTAATGTTTCGGAGACTTTTTTTATTTTCATCATGACAGCACTTCGAAAAATTACAAAATATCTCGTATCGCTTCTGAGACGTATACTTATAAGTTAAGCTAAAGCCTATCCACATTAATTTGGACTTATAGAAATAGGGTGGATATTCATACACTTATTATAAGATCAAAATGGAAAGAAAAATTATGAAAAAATTTTGGAACCCAGAAAAATATTAAACCCAACCCAAAAAAAAAATTTCATAAAAACTGGTCAGCCTACCTAGTGAGTGAATCCTTCATCATCACTGGACTGATGTATTTTACAAAAAATGTAGTTTGAGGGGTTTGTTTGGGAGCCAAAAACAACTATTTGGGCAAAAATAGATTTTGAACTAAATTATCATTTTTTGATAAAATATTGATTTGAAAAAATAATAATTTACCAAGACGCGCAATTAATTTACACACAACAGTATATGGGAAATCACCCTAAGAGGTCGATTTTGGCCGAAAATCGATTGGTGGACACGCTAGGTATACGCCGCTAGGTATATACCGTATACCCAACCATGGGTCCATTATGTACATGAGGGGCATAAGAGACCAAAAGCACCTTCACCCTCTATCTCCTCACGTGTGAATTATTAGCCCATGATTGCTTATACAATCATCAGAAAGTCGACTACGGAAAATAATTTGATAATATTTGGAAGCGCTGCCATGACTTTGAAATTGACCTTGACATTATTTTGAGGCTATCTACTGTATTGACAAAAAATTCAAACACTAGTCTGTTAACTTTTTGCTCAATTTTTGTTTTCGTTCGGGACATTAAGAAAGTTGATCGTAAATGTAATTAAGGTGGAAATGGTACCGCGTCCGAGGTCCCATTACACCCTTTAGCGCCCTCTAGTGAGAGAACTACACATCACAGAGCCGCGAAACTCTCACCAATCGTTATTTTTTGGTCTATGTACCAAATTTTTGTCGTTTTGTCCTCTTAGACGCATTTGACAGTAGTTCTATATCATTTTTCAGCCACAATTTTGGGGATACTTAGTGGCCGACACCACCCCTTAAAAATTGAGCTAAAAACTTACAAGATTTTATAGACGGATATCGACGTTCTATAAAGATTATTAATTCGGTTTAATTTGGATGATTCATCAGGATATAAATACTCTTCCGCATTTTGCAAATCTGACCCAATCATAAATTTCCCGAGTATATATTTGCCGTCAAATTTTCCCAAAATAAACGAAACTTCGTTATCAACTATTTTCAAGCATTTTCTTGTCCCATGATTTTCACTCAATATATCTTTAATTAAACTGCTTATAATGTGTCCATAACTTGAATTGTCGTAGAAATCAACAAATCTAAAATGATATAATTAAAAATCACGATTACTTCAAAACATGAAAATCTTCAGAAGTCGTGAGAAAGTTTTTTTGTCAGTGTTTCCTTGTGTTTCGAATAAAAGTCCCCGAAATTGGAAAGTGATCGTTCTCAGCGGAATCATGCCCAGTTTTGATTGGGTCCCACGAGACCGGTAATTTTCGTAACAAGAGTACAAATGTAACAAAATTGCAGCTTTCTAGACTGCCAATCACAGACTTTGAAAAGTTGACAAACGGTGTCATTTTTGTCAGGAGTGAGCGGCATTAATTAATTTCGACATAATAATCGCCTATCGAAAAAATTGATAAATTATCAAATAAAGCTCTGTGATTGGTTCTCACAGGCGACTTTTCAAAAATACTCGGATATCATTGGTTCTTCTTAGACTTTTTAAAAAATAATCGGATTGGTTCTAAAGAGAAAAACTTAAAAATTTCTAAAAAAAATATTATTTGATTGGAAATACAATTTGTGTCCACCCGAAGTTAAAACATCAGCTTTGAGATTCAATTATCATCAAAAATGAATATTAATCCAAATTTCCTAATTTGGAAGCTAAAAATTGGTGAATTTCATTTTAAGACTGGTAGATTGGTGCATCAGATAAAGGCATATAAAATATATGCTTGTCAATATTATATAGACCGGGTTAGTGAAAACGGTTCATCGGTGTCAAGAAATACAAAGTTTCGGTGCTTAGACTCAATGAGTTGAGACGAGTATTTGGTTGTCACCGCTCTCCTGGTTAACATCCGATTCGAGAACATTCGTCCCCACTTATAAGCTGAAAACCCCGTCATAGCGTGCAATATAAATACTTGGTCTTTTAATTTTTTGACTTGGAATTACTTTAATAGAGCAGTTAAATTGCAAATTGATATTGATGGGCCATTTTTTGCCTTAATATTTTTATCGTAACCTACGTCAAATTTTACGGGCTTTCTTATGGGCAAGTTTTACGTATTAGGAAGAATGGGGGCGGGCCTGGGCGTACTTATACCGCAATTTTAAATAAGAAAGGCCATTTTGGACGGGCAAATTTTTCCGAAAAAAAACTTTTTTTTTCCAAAAAATTCCCTCAGAATCGATTGGTGATGGTTTCGCGACTTTTCATAAAGGGGTTTTCCCACCAGAGGGCGCCAAACTTGAAACTTTAGGTACATTATTCTGGTTAAGTACATATCAGATCAAGTTCATTTTAAGGACAAATTAAGCTTATGAAACTAAACTAATAAATCTACGGTTTAGTTTTTTGAAAAAACTTAAAATACAGTAGATAACCTCAAAAATATGAATTTTTGTCCACTAAGGTACATTTTCTCAGAAAACTGCTCATCAGAATAAAATAATGTTTTGGAGGTTACATTCCCTATACAATTTCGGAGCATATCTACGGTGTATTTTTTTCATTTTTGTGATCTAACAAGAAATATNGTTGTTAACTCATAAATTAGTGAAATCATAAATAAAATTTTATCTTTTTTTCATGAAGAATAATTTATATGTAGTTTGATCATTATTATACTTTTTAATATCTGGTATATCAACTGTTCAATAATAAAAATATTAATACTTAGTTTCCATTTTATATCTTAACTGCCAGTTTTTTAATAAATTTGTAGATTTTGACTGCGAGTTATTCAGAAATCTGGCAGTCAAAACATTTGACGGTTCAATTTGTTCTAGAATCTTGACTGCCAGTTTTTTTTAATATTTGTTTATTTTGACTGCAAGTTTTCCAGAAATCTGGCAGTCAAAACATTTGACTGCGAGTTGTCCATCCACCCAAATTAAGCTTATGAAACTAAACTTATAAATCTTCGGTTGAGTTTTTTGAAAAAACCTAAAATACAGTAGATAACCTCAAAAATATGAATTTTTGTCCACTAAGTTACATTTTCTCAGAAAACTGCTCATCAGAATAAAATAATGTTTTGGAGTTTACATTCCCTATACAATTTCGGAGCATATCTACGGTGTATTTTTTTAATTTTCGTGATCTGACAAGAAATATAAGCATAATTATAATGCCAGAAAATTTTTTAAGCGATATTTAAATAAAATATAAATAAGTTTTTTCGTGAGGCGTTGAAACCTTTACGTGATTTTCTTTCGTTATTTGAAAAAGTTTTTAATGTTTTTGTACCGTGGGAAATAAAATTAGGGGAACAAAAGGTGTTATTCACCAATATAATTTTCTGTTTGCCCACGAAAAAGTTGTTTGGTTTATTTTCTTCGCAATTATCAGAAATACCGATAATTTCCGATGGCATTAAATTAGTTTGAATTTGATTTCCAGCTAATTCTCATTAAAGTTTTTGATCAAGAGTGATTACAGATAACAGATGCTCATTATAATGTGCTGCAACAGCGCTAGATTCAATTGCTTATATAAGGTCTGACAATTATATTTACAAAACATTATAAAACTGCCACGATATAAATCTAAAAATTATCGATTGTTTTATTATCTACATTTGGAATAAAACGTCTCCGAATTCGACAAGAAAGGTGATATCCCAATATGGACATGAATATAGGGTGAAATGATCTTATTTTCAATTTGGTGATAATTTTAGAGCTCTATCATATCCAGAAAATGTCTTTTATGAAAAAGTAAAGACAAATTAACGATTTTTGTCTACTAGAAAAAAGATAAAAATATAAAGTATCGATTAATTAGGTGCAATATATAATTAGAATTAAGTCAGTTTTGTTTTTGAGAAGAAATATTGGCTGGTTAGACAGCGAGAGTGATTTTTCTCAAAATGGGTAAAATTTTAGAGATGGCGCTAGCACAAAAACCACGTTATGAAAAGTCGCAAAACCATCACCAATCGATTTTTTTTGGTCGACTTAGTATATAACTCTCACTTCCAGAAAAACTTTTTCACATACACTACCCCCTTAAATAGCAAATTAATAATTATATAATCATTAATAATATGGGGTGCAGCTGCCCAGGAATTGAATATTCAGGGTGAAAATGTCGACAAGGAAAAGTTGCCTACCTTTCGGCCCGTGAAATAATATTGACATTTTGGTGAAAAAATTTGAGAAATAACTACATGTAGATGTTCGAAATTTATATGTGTTTTTCCGTGTTTCCAACAGTTACATAACGCGGCATAGTATATTTCAAAAGAATAAGAGATTTATATTCAAATTCTCAGAAAACTGGTCTATTATTGGCATCAAGCCGATATAAGCAAATTTTATATTTTTAATATTAATTTTCAATGAATGAGTTTCAAAGCGACCGGAGGCCGATAAAAACCAAGTCTCGAATTCAAAATTTTAATTCTTGAATATAGAGGGGCCTGATTTGGCCAAAATAAGATCTTATATTTATCATGCAAATTCTGAACCCCTGAAATCACAGAAAAAAACTTTCCGCCAAGGCACCAGAGCCGATATATCGGCTCTTCTCTGAACGTAGATTACATAAAGCCCAGAGCAGTAAGAGTTTCAACTTTATTTTTGAATCATGAAGTCGGAAGCATATTTTTTTTGCATCCGAAATTTTAAATTCTAGAATGTTCATTTCTTGTTCTACTACAGTAGTAGTTCTACTGTAGTAGGAAACATAGTGAGAAAAGCAAGGTTCGGCATATCATGTCATACAAGCTAACAGTTGTCGTCGCAAATTATATTTATTTTGGAATTGATGCAGAAGGATCTCGACAACGTCTTCGATTTCTCCGATTAGATCTATGATTTATAGACTATGAATCATAAATCAAAACTAAATTTAAAAAAAGTCTGAAATTTGGATAGAAAATTACGATCTATCGTAAAAAATTGTACGTTTTCAAAATAAAAGCAGATAATTACACTTTTGTTATTATTTTCAGTTTGATAAAGTTATCACGTGACAGTGTGGACCATTTTTGAGAGCTCAAGTTAATTTTTATTTTTAATTATTTTTTTCGTGGAATACTCAAATCGAAAATTTCACTTTCAAGAAAAATATATATGTTCCTAAATACCGTGATATTTTATTTACAAGTTTTATGCATGCACAAAAAGCTTTCTTAAAACCAGGCTAATCTCACATTTGTATCAGATGTCTAGTTTAGGGTGGGAAATGCGATTTTTGACTAGTCTCAAATAATTTTCTTGACTATGGTTATATATCAAATGATCCTGAAAGTAAAAAAAAGTATAAAAATTTTTTTTGCCAGGTTACTATCGGGTGCCAACAATTGACTTATAAAAGTTAAAAAACACAAAATTATCCAAGTTTTCCCGCGGGCCGTTACATTCCATAGTATCATGATAAGCGTGAAGAATAAAACATGAAAGTTTGTAAAAATTTTCAAAAATTCGGTAATGTCGGAAAGAGCGTTTTTTTTTTTTTTGAAAATTTAAAATTCGTCCGATTTTTTCATTTTCTTCTCGAATGCCAGGATTTTCCATGATTCACTGGAAAAGTACAAGATAAGCAACTTTTGTTTGATCTATTTTGTTTCCTAGTTACTACTAAGTCAAAAAATAAGCTTACGTTTTTTTTATAAATTCAACTTTCCAGGTGTCTCAAAATGAACCAAAATAAAGATTGTTATTCTAAAAACATGGTGTCAACCGAAAGTGGCAAAATGTTGTTTTATTCCGATTTTCGAGTAAATTATATAAGACGTGCTCTTTCGAAGACGAGCTTGTGAACAGTGAAATTTTCCGACCCCATTCCACAGCAACAAAGGCAAAGGTTTCAAGAATTAGTGGTGTTGATTAAGTTTACGATTTTAAACCATAAGCAACTTTTGTTGGATCCATTATGTTCCCTTATTATTTAAGCAATAAATAAGCTTTAATCCTGGAAGCCTCCAAATCGAAATTAATCGGTGAGGCTCCAAAGCCGATTTCGGTCCGACTTGACGCTTGATTTGTGAATAACTACACATCCGAAATAATCTCTTATTAGACTCAAAGTTCAAGCCCGAAGGCCCAAAAATTTGTAATAATTGATTAATTTAAAAATGATTATCTTAAAATTTATGGAAAAGAGCGGCCAAAAGAAAGACAATTTTATTTACTGGTTACCAATGGAAATCTGAAAATTATCAGAAAATTTTAAACCTAGAATCTAACTAATGCGAACCTTTGGCTTTCTAGTCTGCCTTTCCCAATTTCAAATATTACTCTCCGTTATCTCTTACTCAACTTTTCACCACCTTGATACGCGGCTGAAATGTTTGAAAAAAAAATTTTGAGTATGAAAAAAAATATTTTCGAATGATGTGATTAAAGCTGTCGGAAAATCCGAAATCAAAAAACTAGGTTATGCAAAAAAACACGGCGTGTGCCGGATGATAACTCATGCGGGATATCTAAAATGAAGCAAAGTCGTCTGTCAAACTGCAGCTTGATCATTTTTTTTAATGATTATAATACAATAGGTGCCTTAAATTAAAATGTATTATATTTGATTTTTCATATTAAAAACACATTAGAACACCAGAAAGTAAAAATTTTGAAAACTGGCTTTATTGACAGAAACTGATCTTGAGGATTTTGTTTTTATGCAAGATAAGAAACAAGAAGCTTAAATCTGGAACGCTGTTTAATGAGTTATTATACTATGAGTTTTTATACATTAGTATATATTTAATTATTTTTAAATGCAAAAAGAAACTGCGTAAACACATGTTACGGAAATGATAAACTGAGGGTGGGAAATGTGAATCTCGGATTGTCCATATTTTCGAATAAAGCATGCCAAAAAGATGCGCATTAAAATTTTGACACAAAAACAAGAAAAAATTGGAAAAAAAGTTTAGGGACAGGTGTCAAAATCGAGGTTGAAAATTTTTTTTTCGAACTTCAAACTCAGTTTTCTCGGCTATTTAATTTTAAATTTTAAGGTTATCTTTTGGAATCTGCTGACCCATGCGCTTCCATTTGAGCACTTATGTCAACATAGCTCGCAAAAAAATTTTTGCGAAATAATTTTTTTTTTTCAGAAATTTTCGAAGGTTTTTTTTTTTAGGGTATCATAATATTAATATATATAAGTATGCTGCATACTGTATGCCTCCCTTAAACGAAAAGCAAACAAATATTTTACAACAAAAGGGGGGAAAAAACAAGCTCAATAATGAGGAGGGCGAATCCCAGCATTGCTGATGTGCCGCACCGGTTGGTCATACAAAAACACGGCTAGCAATCAGCAATGTAAGATCGGCAGTTCAAACCTTTTTTCCCATTCGTAAAAAAATATGTTTTTTGAAATCCGGAAAATGGGGAAAAATGTCAAGGAACAGTAATTAAAAGAAAGAGAGTATGCGAAAAAAATAAGCAAAAAATATCTTTCTTCGAACCGGTTTGCCGGTAATCTAATCATGTCCATTCGTTTCCACTATTTTTAACAAAAAGGTGGAATTAAACAATTCCCAGTACACCTCCAAAAATATTTCGGACTCATGTTTTTGATTTTATATTATTAACTAAATGATGTTTTTTCTCCAGTTGGAGCTATCTACGAACTTGAATATGATGCGCGTTTTCAGAACCACCTAATGAAGATTGTTGGCCTAAATAAGTTGACTTGGCAGGCCCAGCAAAGTACCGTATAACAGCAAGGTCCCGGTGTATAGGTGAAAACCGTACGTAAGTCTCCGCAATCCTCACGCATCTTTAAAGTTAAGAGCTTTTTTTTCTGACGTCCGGCCGTATAGGTGAAAGGCAAAAGATAAAGTTTTTGTCAAATACTTCTCAGGCAAAAAGAAAGGCGTTTCAGAAAATTCCGAAAGATAGGCATATTTGAGTTTTTTTTAAATAACATATCTATTTTAATTAAGGGTATGGTGGTTCCCTTATTTTTGACATATGTCCTTGATAATAGTTAGCTGAAGTTTCGACTGGTGAACGCTTGCCATTTGACTTGCTTTCTTCACTAACAATGTGAGCACTAATCAGGGCAGCAATTTGTCCTTTGAATTTAATTTTCTACCACCACGCCCACCCCTTCCATGAACAAATTTAAATGAATTGTGGAAAAAAATTTTTTGTTTCGCTCACCGGTGGTTATGGATATTGAACGATATGTGTGACCAAGTATGTTTCAGGACACAGATTAACGAAGGCCATATTTATGTTGATGGTGAAAGACCTGCCGATAACCAATGACAGTTGAAATCGGAAACAGATTTTTATAAACGTTGACAAAAATAGTTCAGTCATCGTATTCGCATTACGATAAATGCTGATATGTTCTGAAATCAATTTCAACCGGCTGAACAGAAATGCCCTTATTCAATTTTATGGAAGGCCAAGGAAAATAACTTCATCATTCAAATCGGAAGCTTTCAAATTTCTTTTCCGCTCTTGATTATACCCGTTTTGGCAAGACTATGAGCAAAATCGAGATTAAGAAAAAAGACCACGCTACCATAACACAACTTCATTGTCCTTAGCGTTTCCTGCGATTATCGATGCGTCAAAGATCAAAATAATCAAACTTCTGGAGATAGGAAACGTTGATACAGGCAAAACTCCGCCTACAAAATTGCGTTGGGGACTAAAATTCAAACCGTCATAGAGATGATGAAAGAGACAGCAGAAAAAAACTGTAGTCCAATAATTCTAAATCACGCTGCCTTAATTATTTGAAAGAAAATCACAGAGTCGAAGAGCTCACATCATCAGACGAATAACGATTTAATATTGACAACACAATTGCCAAATGGTTGAATAGGGTCTTCGGAACTTGATGAAGATCCCCTCGAACCACCAAATGTCAAATTTGATAAAAAAGAATTATTAAGCGCCCTGGAACCTGTTGCAAATTTCAATCACATGCCATTTGAAAAAACTCTCGAAGCGCGACCCGACTGGCAAATTTATTTTTGGAAAGAGGCAATCACAGTAACGAGGAAAAAACTGTAGAAGATATTTTTGTGAGAGCCGAAAATATGCGGGAAAACGCCAAAAAAAGACAAACTGGTTATGAAATTAAAAGATGATGAACATGCGGTTTGATTTTTGAATCCGTGAAAAAAACTAATCTTTTTTTTGAATCATCCCGAAAGTTAATTCCAAAATGCCCAGAGTGCACTATCTGATGTTAATTTCAAGAAGTGAAGTTATTACAAGACGATTTGAAAGCGGGGAAAGATGGTCCGCTCAGCTTAATGAGAGACTTTATGACAATATCGATCATTTCCTATCGTTATAAAGAAACGGTTCAATATGACATTGATATAAAGGATCAAGTTAATATCTCATTTCACTTCAAAAATTATCTTATAAGACCAAGCATGCGGCCCCCCCAGTTTTATAAAAGATTGTTTGATAAATTTTCTTGTCCTAAGTTATTTTTTGTTTTTACATGAATGTTATATTAAATCTGTAAAACCAGTTATAAACATTCTAAATATAAAGATGTAGAAGTATGCGAAAACCAAATAGGAACCCCAAAAAGAGGAACTGAATCCAACTTCATGAAATCTCTCAGCGACCTGAAAGGTGAAATTTCAAGTTATCAACATATGTTAATTACATCTTTTTAGTCCGTAACGATATTCAGATCCATAGATTTATTTATCGATTCAATTCCGACTTTTTATCCTCAAGTTTCTCTGTAGTCTTTTAAAATCAAATGAAATTGATAATAAAATGTCTATTTTAAAATAAAAAATACGTTTCCTTTTGTATGGCATTAAAAAATCCTAATGGACTCGAAAAAGGAGGTACAATGTCATTTTTGGGTGTGACAAAAGTTTCTGCTAAAGAAAAATTAAAATTCAAACTTTTTTGAAGAAAGAAATTTGAAAATTTTTAAAAAAAATTTCACAAATTTTTCAAAATTTTTTTAATTTTTTGCAGTCAAATTTAGGCTCATAAAACCGCTGATCGAAGGGACGCAATACAAGATTTGAACAAATAATTTTTTTGACTAAGGACAGCTGTGAAAACTCAATTTTGATCATTTTCAAAACAAAAAAAGTTCGAACCTGATTTTGACACCTGTCTCCAACATCGATTTCAAAAATTTTCTTTTACGAAAAAGGGTTTATATTATTTTGCGTTCAATTCAAAGCAAGTTTCAGTGAAAATACAGACTGTTCCTCTATTTTAAAGTCAACAAAAGACCATGTTTGTGAGTAAAATTCAACTTTTCAATCTCAATTTTGAAACCGATTGTAACCCCTTAAGAAAAATTGTCGACAATTTTTTTGAAGCATTTCACATAATGTTTAGTTGATATAGCCGCACAAGCAAATATCCGTAAAAAGAAGTCGAAATTCGCAACATTTTCCCACCTTATGCAATTAAACACACTATCCAAATTTTTTGGCCGGCAGTAAATTATGCTTTCGGAGTGATATTGGGAAATTATCCAAATTTTTAAGAGGCAACGTAGGGAAACAAATTTTGTTACAAAGTCCGACAGGTCAGAATAATTGAAATTTTAACGCTTTAAAGTTTTTTGTAAAACACAAAAAAACCTGGTTCGTACGTTTAATAACACTTGGTTAATAATTTGGACAGAAGACATTGTATTATGGAAGATTCACGCAAAATTATTCAAGTTATTGACACTTAAGGGGGTAACTCAACGGTTTTTGAAGATTTTAAGTATCGGGGCTCAGAAGACAACGAAAAAAGTTATTAAATTCTGAAAATGTCCTTTAATGAAGATCTATTTTTTGCTCCCGACCAAAAGTAAAAACGGAGTTTTTTTGAAGAACCACAGCAAAGCCAAGTGGGAGTATTAGTTCTAGAACGACTGCTTTTGACTTCAATGTCTTTTATCTCGGAAACGGCTTTGGTGGAAATTGATTACATTTGTAAGAATACAATTACTACTAGGTTCCCATTACCTGGAAATATTTTGCGACAATTTCGATTCGCACTTGTTCAGAAATAATGAAGAAAGAACCCTAATTCATGAATTATTAAAAAATTTGTAGCTCAGGTTTTCTCAAACAACGACTCGATACAATTTTTTTTAAATTGGTATTATTCGGAGAAAAAAAAATACTGTGATCCCAAGTTTCTAGTGGAAAACGTTTTAAGACATTGCCCTATTTATAGAAAATTCGCAAGATTAATTCAGCGGAAAGTCAATCTTTCATAATGTTCATACGAAAAAAAAATGATTCGTATTGAAGTTGAAAGTACCATCAAAATGAAAGCTCATAAAGTCTATTGAACAAAAATCTGCTTACGTTCAGGTTAAATTTTGATCCTTATATTCTGAGAATAAAGAAAATGTGAAAAGTCCAGGAACTGAAACGAAGATTTTCTCGAAAACGACTCGATACATTTTTTAAATTTGATTAATACGTGGAAACCGTGTTCTTTCTCCTCAATTTCTAGTAAATTTTTTTTAATGCAGTTTGCTCCTATTAATAGAAAATCATTTTTAGTTTCAACCAGAAGTAATTTTGTTGAGTTTTCCTAGAAATTTATTGTTCATCCGATGTAACAAAAGTACCCTAAAAATTTGGAACGCTACTGCAAAACTGCAAGCAAAAAAGTTTGCTACTCACTTTTAATTTTTACTTACGTTAGAGATGTCATTAAAATTGACGTTTATGTATTGTACCCCAATAAAAAATAACTTAGAAAAAATCTGAAAATAAAAAACTCGGAATTTTGAGAAAAAATCTCGCGAAATTTTTTTATGATAAGAGCAGATAATTGATATTATGTGGCTTCCTGGGGCTATTAGTGCAGTTATTAATGTCCCAGAACCTGAATTAAAAAAACCGTTGAGTACCCCCTCCACCCCTGAGATTCCGCCAAGGCACCACCCGAGCCGATTATATTGGCTCTACTTTGGACGTTAATTACACAAAGCTCAAGGCAGTTGACAGCTCCAATTAATTAGTAATAGGAAGTTGAAAAGT
>SCLH01000568.1:155178-177430 GCA_004367855.1 Oikopleura vanhoeffeni | reverse complement strand
TGAGGGTACTTACAAGTCTCTAAGATGAATGGTAATTTTATATACGATACACCATGGTGCACCATATACGGTAATTTGAAAAAGTACTCAAATTACGTTAAAAACATTTATTGATGAACTTCAAACTTTTTTAAGACTTTTTTCTTATTACACCAAATTCCGAATAAAACCACGTGACGAAATAATCTGGAAACAAGGTTTGAAATATGTCATAAATAAATCCCTATTTCTTGAAAAATTTGCTTGCGTGACGTTTTTGGAGAATGCCGTTATGTTCAAAATTCTTAGATTATGTCTTTATTAGTCCTCAAAATTTTTCGGCGTAACTTGAGTACTATTTGTGTACTTGAACCAAAACCTTATTTCTTGATTTGAAGGTCACGTGATCGTTTTTGAACTTTGGTGTAATGGAAAAAAAGTCTTAAAAACTTCTAAAAAACCTCTTCACTTTTGTCAAAAAGTGATTTAATGGGGTACTTAACGGTTTTTGAGATTTCAGATCGGGGCTCAGAAGGAAACGAAACAAGTTATCGAAAAGTAGAATTTTTTTTTGAGCATCACAGCACCAAGTGGGAGTAGAGTTCTATAACACTGATTTTGATTTCAATGTCTTTTATCTCGGAAACGGCTCAATGGAAATTGATGAAAGTTTGTTAGAAAAACGGTTTCTACTACGTCNACGAAATAATTCAAAAATGAGGTTTGAAATATGTCATAGATAAATTCTTATTTCTCAAAAAATAAGATCACGTGACGTGTTTAGAAAATATTATTATGTTCAAAACTCTTAAATTAGGTGTTTATAGGCCCAAAAAATTTTTCGGCGTAATTTGGTCACTATTTGTTTACTTTCACCAAAACTTTATTTCCTAATTTGAAGGTCACGTGATCGTTTTTGAACTTTGGTGTAATAGAAAAAAAGTATTAAAAACTTCTAAAGAACATTTTTTTCAAAATGTGATTTAAGCAATTTTTGAAAAAAAACTGTACTATTTTTGCCGACCTTATTTCTTGAATATACGGTCACGTGGTCATTTTCGGGCTATGATGTAATGGAAAAAAGGTCTTAGAATTTTTTTCTGATCACGATGAAAGGTTTAATTTTGTGATTTAAAAATTTTTTGCAAAAAATAAGTACTGTAATACAGTTAAAATTTTCAAAAAAAAAACGCACAAACGTCATTTAGTTTCAAAGTTTATCGATAACTTTATAACTGATCTTGTCATCGATGATTAAGCGTCGTAAAATGCGATTAAATGGTGTGTGGCGACGCGTTGGCTAAAATCGAGTCTACGAGTTAACTGCGGTCGTACCCGAGTTAAGGAAATTTTTCAATGTGCAAAATAATTTACCCACTTTTTAGCGGATAACACCCGAAAATGTCGGAAGTTTATTAATATCGTCTTAAAAAAAATCTAACATCGGGTTTAGATGAAAATGGAGTTCTCATGAAAAGTGGTTATTCATATTTGTTCAGTTACTTAGTTATGTTAAAAAATTAAAAAAATAAACGTTTGCAAGAATAAACACTTTTATTGACGATAAAAAAATAAATTTTCAATTTTTTCTTTCATATGTCGCCCGGAAAAATGTACTAATCTACCATGGCCTCCCACATCAATGCCACCCCCTTAAAGGGGTATACGACTCTGATTTGACATTTTCTCGGTGGAATATACTGAAAACTAACAATTCATGAAAAAAACCGAAAATGCTTATTTGTAGATCTATCCTTAATCTTGCGAAAAAGTACATCACAAATTATTTTTGACCATTACACCAATAAGTACAGTATCGTAACAAGGTGACATTTTCCAAAGTGCAAAATCTATCTCCTCCCAGACGGTATATCAAATTAAGCTTAAATTTTCACAGATCACGTAACGGTAGTATGTCAATCTTTAATAACGAGCTTTTTTTAATCCGGTGACTGAACAATTCTAGAAAGCCAAATATCCGACGATTTTTCACAATTTCAGACTTCAAAATCTATCTCCTCAGAGGATATATTTGCAAAATGGCTCAAATTTTTATCAAATACTCCTCAGAACATATGTAATAAATTATCACAAGCTTTTTGGCAATTGACAGCTAAAACTCGAAATATGTTTTTTTTAGTCATTTTCCAAAAAATTTCCGAAAGTGAGGTTAAAAGAAAGCCAGTGAAACACTGATGAGAAAGTTGGCTTACGTCAAGTCGATATTTTGAAGTTTTAGTTGTCAATTCGAGTAAACGTTATTTTTAAACTTCATCTTTAAAAAATACTTAGTAAAAAATCGAAAAATGCGAAATTTCGAAAAAATTTTTGATGATTGGGTTTTAGTACACTTAATTATGACCCCGTATCAATTTTGAGCATTTTTAATGCCTCTAAGGCTTTATTAATCAGAGTCGTATACCTAGCTATTCCACCAATCGATTTTCGGCCAAATCGACCAGTTAGTTTAGATTGTAACATATACTGATCTGTGCCAAATTTTATTCCGCGTTTTGTGGTTGGATTTTTTTTTTTCAAAAATTGATATTTTTCCAAAAAAATGATAATATATTTCGAAAAATCGGCATTTTTGACGAAAAAAGAGGTTTTTCGACAATTAAAAGCTACCATAGCTCCCAAAAAAATTATATTATGTACTGCGAGAAGCACTACGTTGATGGTCATGATATCAATAAAAAGTTCCGCCGGATTCGCGCGCAAAAATTCTTTTTGAAATAAAAATTCTCCTTTTTTTCCAAGTATTCAAAAAAATTTGATAGCAAAAAAAATTTAGAAAATTCTTTTTGCCGGGCCTTTTAGACAATTTAAAGAATTTCGAAAAATTTCGAAATTTTTTTTGCTACCAAATTTTTTTTGAAATACTTACAAATTTTTTTTTTCAGATTTTTCAAATATCTGAATCAATCTGATTCTTGATGTCATGAAAGTATGACCTTAACTCTAAGAGCACAAATAACCCTGATCAATCGATATAGTTTAAGGGATCGTGTGCTTAGAGACAGATTTACACTTTTTAATTTTCGTTCTCTTGAAGGTCAACTTTTCACCACTTCAGATTTTTCAAATGAAATGAGCCCTCCGAGGCATTATGTTATAACCCCTCATGAATGGAAAGCTGAACCAACAATTTTCCCGATTATTTGAATGTTTTTTTTTGAAAATATGGACAATTGAAGATGACTGGTAGAATTTTATCTCCATACTCAGCCAGGAACTACTTTTTCATCATTTTGAATATCTTGTCTGAATTTTAAGCATTTTATCAATAATTATGGATTTTCAGGTAGAACGTACTGTTTTGGAAAGAGAAAAAATCATTCGAAAGTCAAGTTTCGATAGTACGGCCTTACCACGAGGTCATCGACTCTGATTATTATATATGTTTCATATGTGACTTAAAAATCCAGGCAAGAAAATAGGCTTTTCCGCGAGCCTCTTACATCAGCTCAAAAAATCGGTTTTTGCGTTTTCTAGACCGAATTGTATTTCGAATATTTTTTTCAAACGATTAGTAACAAACCTGTGTGTGTTCTTGTGGTTCATAAATGAATAAAAATTTTTACCCCAAACTCATCGAAGAAATAGGCTTTTTTGCTACAAAATATGACTCTACTTTAACGCTTCGTTCCTGCAGCAATCCTCACATCCTCAATTATGTTTGCGTATGTGACGATTTAGGTTTAATTAATCGTACGGCTAAACATCTCCTGGGCCTACGATGAGTAATATCACGTAGTTTAATCAAACTTGGTTTTCATTACGAAAACACTATTATTTTCGAAAGTTTTTCTGAGTTATTTTTCTCTTCGACAGGAAAAAAAAATTTGCATGAAATTTTTTTGCGACGTATTAACAAGACAAATTTGAAAAAATGGAAAAAAATCGAAATTTTTTCGAAAAAATTTTTTTAAATACGAAATTATTTTTTTCGAAATTTTTTTTTCAAATGTCTAAACGCCTGCAAAAAATTTATCAGCAAATGTTTTTTTGTTCCAGTTGTCGAAAAATTACTTGGAAAAAAAACTCAGAAAATTCTCAAAAAATTGTATATTTGACACCATCTAATCTGAGATATATGTGCCCAAAAAACTGGTGGTAACTACTGTCAACAATGGCGGATTATTTGGGGAAACATTTTTTCGTCAGATATTTTTTCGTCAGATTATATTTTTTCTCAGATATTTTTTTGCGTCAGAGATTTTTTTTCGTCAGAATATTTTTTCGCAAATTCGTTTTCGTCCAAAACTTTTTTCGTCAGAAATTATTTCCGTCAAATTTTTTTTTCCAATTTTTGAAAATTAATATATTGTACAGATATACACTTATCTTTGAGGTCAATCATGACACGTTTTTGCGCGCCTTTAAAAGTTTCTTAGTGAAACAAAAAATAATGTTTCTGTCATTTTCGAGGAAAATCTCAGATCAGAATGTCAGACACAGATTAGAGCTCGAAATCTCAAAATCGAAAAAGAAATTATTATTGAGAATAGTTATTATCTCAAATAATAAGAACTTCGAAGGGATTTCCCCTATTTATTGTTTCAAATGGATGGAAAACAGAGCGTACAGTCGCATCTGATTTATTTATCGGTTAAACAAAGCTGCTGGAGCACAATTTACGCTTGCATAGATAGGTTTGAGCAATATTCAAATAAAGTTTAAAAATAATATTATAGAAAATGTTGTGGACGGGCCACAGGTTAAGTCCCACGATTTGAATATTTTCGAATGTGCAAACAAAAGTGGAGTATGCATTCTTCCTTAAAAATTTTTCCGGCGCATTAAAATTGGCACCGATATCTTGAGTTTTCTAAAATATGTACGCCGAAAGCTGTAAAGACAAATTGGCGAGCTTTCAAACTCGACGATAAAAAATTATTCGACCATTAGGACTTTTAATGGATAACATTTGTTGAGGGGCACTACCAGGCTTGTTACCAAAAAATCCTTGAGGTTAAGCAATATTGACGAATTTAAAAAATGTACGCAAGAATTCGACCCTTCAAGTATTAAATTGACTCGACCACTTTTTGGCAGAAAAAGTCCGCACTCTGGTCTTATGTTATGGGAAAAATTTGCCATACATCAAATGCTACGTAGACTTACAGTAATTGGAGCAATGAAGATCGAAAGAAATAGAGAAGTGAGCCTAAAGTGAACAGTTTCAGCCATTCCGGAAATGTGACTCATATGAAGTTTGGATTGAAATTATTTTTTCGTTACATCGTAATCAATTCCCGACCCGGATATTCTCATCTCGATTCGGATCCGCCGGCGTCTGGAAAGATTCGCTCTCATTGGTATAAATGGAGATATGCTCTGAGCAATAACCCCTATTCTTTTAACCTTTCAACTCTATCCGTCGGGATAAAAATTGTTATTTTTTCAGATGGTGGGGACTTTTCGATAGGCCTTGACGATAGCAATCTAGCCTGACACAATCATAACATCCGCCTGGTCTGAAAATTTTCGAATATTTTAAAACGTTTTTGAGTCTGCTTGACTTAAGCACTATTAGGTTATTTCCCCAAAAAATTTTACTTACAGGGGGGTTGATTCATCCAAAAAATGAAATTAAAGTAAAAATTAAAAAACACATGAATTCAAAGAAGATTTCAAAGAAAAAAATAAGCACTGGTATTGGTCAATTTAAACAAATCTTAGATTTTTGGATAGAATAGGTCGCCTGCAGTAAATTGGTCAATTAGTAAATCAGTATATTTTTGTATTTCGTTCTAATTGAGATACCTTTGCTGTTTGGCGGGAAAATGACCCTATGGAAGAGGCCACAAATCAGGACACCCACTCCCTTAGGAAGGTGCAGTACTATTCGGCATTCTGATACCTCAACCTACGAGCTCAGTCCGATCCGATCAGCAAATTTCAAATCGGGCTCGATCCGATTCACATTTTTTCTCAGCTCGGGTCGATCCATCAGCAAAATTTTGGGGCCCGAAATTTCCGATCCGATCAGCAAAATCTGCTCGGATGCCCTTCCCTTGCTTTCCACTTTGTTTCGAGAGCTCTCCACCTAAGAGGCGCGACTGGCCTGAGCACGAGAAATCAGGTAAATTTCGCTATTGAACGTTACTCGCCTTCAATCCCCCAATCTCTCAATCTTAGATATGTTTTGACTTGAAACATGTTTTTAACTTGTTTGAAATACCGACACTTCATGGGTCAATCTGAACATGTTTTTTTAAAAAAAGTATTTTGTCATTCGCCCCGACAGGAGAATCTTGGTTTGAAAATCTGGTGAAAAACTTGGTTGAATCTTGTTGGTAAAAATTGTGCTGTATCTCCATACGGTAAGGCTTTAACAGTCAATACTTTAGCTTAGAAAAGTACCACGTCTATCAATTGCCGAAAATGAGCTGTTCTGTGTGAGTCTCAGAAAAACCCATATTAAATATTTTTATGCCTTTGATTAAACTATATTTTAGTTGTATTATTTAGTTAGCTCAAATTTGTAGTAAAATAATGTTTAGTACCACAAAATTTGAGTCGTTATTTGGAACGGGATTTAATTAACTTTTCTGTCATCTTTTTGCACCCAAATTAAAGATTTCGAATTTTCGATATGCCAGATACTCAGCATAACGGAAATAAATGCGACGTATTTTGGTAACTGGTCGCCTGCAGCTAATTTGGTCCGATAGTAAATCAGCTTATTTTTTGATATTTCGTTCTAATTGAGATTATAGAATTTAAGGAATTACACCTCAATTCACTTGCTTTCATCTCAAACGCCTGAAGGGTTTTCTACCTTATAATTCCTTTTGCCCGGTACGAAGAGAAAGAAAAAAGTTCAACTAAAGTACAAAAAGAGAAATATTTTTTTAAAGAAGCAAAAATATTTAAATTTGTGCTTAAAAAATAATTTCGAAGCTGTTATCGTCAAATTTATTCAGAGAAATCACGAAATACAGTAAAGATCAGAATAAATTTCGAGATTGCTCGCCTATAAACTTTTATATCCAGTTTGAAATACATTGCGAACTCTCTTTAGGGGCGATTTCAAATCTGCAGGACATTTATTTTTCGATACATTATTTGGGAAACAAATTATTGGACCTCGATTCAAAAATACAATTTTACGTTACAAAAACTGATTTTTCTTAAAATTATCACAATTAGCTAAAATTGCCTCATTTAGTGGCAATAACCCCTATATCTTTTAATTTCACTTATCCGTCAAGGGAGACAAAATTGTTTATTTCAGAATGCGTGGGGACTTTCGATAGCCTGCGATACAGCGCAAGTCTACCTGACAAAAATTTCATACATTCGCCTGGTCTGAAAATTTTCTGAAATTTGTTATAAAAACATTGTTTTTGGTCTTGAAAGACTTAAGCACTATTGGTAGGTCATTGTGTCAATTCTGAACATGTTTTTCAAAAAAAAGCTTATTTTCTCATTGTCGGCCCGACCAGGAGAATCTTGGTTTGAAAATCTTGGTCGATAAAACTTTGGTTGATCCTTTGGGTTCGTAAAATTGTGGCCTTTCCCTATGCGGTAAAGGCTTTTAGTTAAACTTTAGCCTTAAAAAGTACATTGAAGATTAATTTTCTTATTTTGTAGTTAAATTCAAATAGACAGAAACTGTGAATGCTACACGGTCTGGTGTGAGTTTTAAGTAGCACGCCATGGCGTCGAGGCCAAAAGTGAAATCGAACCGTAAGGAGCAAAGACTGTACAGATCAAAATCTCTAACTAAATACATATTAGAAATTGTCCAGCAAATTTTGTACTAATTGAGAAACAACATGAGATTGAGGAAAAAATAAAATTTTCAGACCAGGAGATTCTGCGGTGCTCCCGTCAATAAAATTTATAGAATGTTAAAACAGGTATTTTCGAGCCAAAAAATTTTGGTTCACATTTCTTTACAAAACAATTTTTGGGTTCTGTCCCTTATTCAATTCATGGACCGAACAACAACCCTCTTAAACAGAATAATAATAGCAACTACATTGCTAGAATGATTTTTTCCCAACGGGAAACTCCATTCTATAAAAAAAATCGATTTGTAGTCAAATTTTGCTTTAAGGGAGTCCCCCTCCGCGAAATTTAATTCTCTGAAATTTTGACCAATAGTTAATTAACAAAAAAAAATGGACATGGACATTCCTCGCGGTCCAGAAACCACAGGGTGGCCGGCGTAGGATAAAAAAACCAGTAAACACTTTCGATCAAATTATTTCGGACCATTATTCATGAATATCATTTATTTTACGTAGGACTCATCCGTTGATACAGTACGCAAATTGAATTTTTTTTGTTATTTGATTCTTCTCTAAAACCTGTATTAACGGTGAGTTCTCAACGAATAGAAATAATTTTCATAATTAATGTTCGAAATATTTTTCAAAAGTTTTTACCATGTTTTGCTAGTGAAAACAGATTAACGTGGCCGCACCCTTCGCTTCTGCGCTGTACTGTTGTTCTAGCAAATTTTCGGGAAACCACTACATACTAAATCAACGCAAGTTTCCATTGTATAATATATGCTGAAACAAAAAAAGTTTCTCGAGCGGATTCGAGAAATTTTTGATTTGAGTGACTTTAAAACAAGGTTTTGACGTATCTACTGTATTTTTAAGAAGATCAAAATAACAAAAAAAATAATTCATTTGCTACTGTTATCAACGGTGAGTCCTAACGTAATAAATGATTATCATAATTAAATGGTCCGAATTATTTTATCGAGATGTGTTACTGGGTTTTTTATCCTAGCGCGCCACCTGGTGGTTTCTGGACCGCACGAGGAACATGTCCATTGTCATTTTTTTTGCTTAATTAACTATTGGTCAAAATTTCCAGAGAATTTAATTTCCGGGGGGACTCCCTTAATTACCAAAAATTGCATATTTTCATTCGCTAAAAATTTACCGCTCCTAGCTCTTCATACAGAATTTTGCGAGCGTTCTAAGCGACCTTGTCATTTTTGAGACGTATATTATTTTCTCTGGCGGTGAAAATATGTCTATTTTTCTATAAAACATCGTTGTTTCATCTGTTTTCAGAGACAATAAATCATATTCTATGCATTACTTTTATTAAGTCTTTGAAATTCACGAAACAATTTTAATTTTCAACCCTCTAAATTTTTCTGTGTTCGATTTACTGATACCAAATGGCACTGATTTAGAAATCAAAGAAATTATAACTTTTCCTGAAGAGTAATTTTATTACAGCTAGCCAAAAATCGATTTTTCCAAAATTTTCTAAATTTTCTAAGTAAATTTTTTTAGTTTTCAATTCTGACAAAATACACTTTTTCTTTTTTTCTATACTATCATCAGGTTTGTAAAAATGCACCGAAAACTATTACAACCCTACATGTATACCACTATTCCTTATTATTTTTACATATTGGAAAAGGAGTTTTAAAACAAAAATTTGATTCCAGATTCATTTGCTGAAGTTAATAATTAAAAATATGTTAAAACAAGTAAGAAAGTCTGCTTCAAAAATAAGATTCTTTAAAGTTTAAATCGATATCTCTACCCCGTATATTGGGATGGAAAGTTTTTTTGGCGGAAAATGCTTCACCTATACGCCGGAGTTTTCCAAAAAACGTCGTTTCTTTTGCTTTCACCTTACGCCGAATTTCTGGGAGAAATTTTATATATCCCTTATCCCCTTTTGCATTGATCTAAGAGATGTGGGTTGCAGGGAGCCAATCCTAACACTCCAAACCCCCTCTAGCCACTTCATGGAGGCCACTTTCTCTTCTTCAGCCCACATCTCTCAGATCATGCAAAAGGTGATAAGGGACATAGGCGTCACCCTCTGTTACTTGTTTAGCAATGTCAACTTTAAAAAATTTGAACTATCAAAAATAGAGTATTTTTCGGAAATACAAGTTTAATTTTTTTGAGCTTAGAACTATCAAACTTTTTCAAGACTATCGACCGATCTTAATTCATATAAAAAATACAAGAATTTTGTTACTAATTGAGACAACATGAGAATTGAGAAAATAATTTTCAGACAGGAGATTCTGAGTCTGCCGTTCAATAAATTTTAGAAATGTTAAAAACAGCTATTTTCGAGCCCAAAAAAATTTTGGTTCACATATTCTTACACAACACAATTTTGGGTCTGTCCCGTTCAAAAAACTACTCGAATATTAAATCAAACTTCTATTACAGGTCGGTGCGCCGTATAGTTATAGCTGTATAGTTGGAATCCGAGATAAAACTAGCTTTTGAAAATAAATTTAATTCGTTCTGGCGTGCGGCGTTATGTAAGGTAAAGATAGGGCTTCTTTTTCAAACGTTCCTAGGCAAAGATAGGCTGTTTTCCACCAGATTTCAGACCAAGATTCTCGTGTCGGTGGGTTGCGACAATTGATAAAATACAATTTTTTTTAAAAACATGTTCTCGATTGACCAATGAGTGATCGGTATTTCAACAATGTCTTAATAAATCTGTTTTCAAAGTCATATCATCCATTGTGTACATGCTTAGAAGATTTGTAAACGAAAAAATTAATTTTTTAAATCACCAACATTTCTACTTCTGACCACCCCTTAATCAATTACACTGTATATAACTCTAGATGTGTTTAATGACCAATCAGCGCAGTGGTTCTAGGTTTTTTCTTTGAATTTCTTTGATTCATGTTTTTTTTATTTAACTTTATTCATTTTTCGATGAATCAAATTTATACCTACCCTAAAAATTCTAGTCTAGCTATATGTGTAAAATTCCCTTTAATTCACCAAAAATCTTCTTTGACCATATTTACGCAATTTTTAATTCTGGGTATCGAATACAAATGACAAATAGAGCAGATTTCCAAAGTACGTGCGTATATCTCAGAAGTACGCGGTTTAGTCCGGATCGCGTTATGTCAGGTTGTTGGGCGACGAACTTTCTTAACTATACGCGCACCCCCTTTATTATTCGTTTATTTGCAATCTACGGGACCTAGTCAGGTAAGATTTGGCTTCAAAGTTTGAAGGCCAAGACTTTTATAGTTAATAACTCTCCGCCGTAGACATACACAAGTAACTACACCAATAATGATATGTTCATTCCGTTTTTCTCTTAAAACTACTCATGCGAATTTTTACAATCGAAGCTTGAATTAACGGTAAATGGGTTAACGGGAGTCTTAATGTATTTTAAAAGGCATTGTTTGCCATCTTAGCTGTTTTGCTAGATGTAGAAGTCCCCCAAAAATTGTTTTTTTGTCGATGTTGAGAGAAATGTCGACCAAAATTGTTTTCAATCCTGTAAGATGGTAGCGCAAAAATAGTCCTTGCAGTGTGAGAGTTGCCACTTCAAATATGTTAACATGATGCTGGAATCAAACACTTAGCCGAATAAGCAGAGAGCAAGCATAACTTACATCGTTGATGGTACAATTCAATGCCATCCATGTGTATATATTGTTAATGATTTTCATATATCAAGTCTAAAATTACACATCACCGGTCATATTTACGATTCATGTTAACCAACCGGTAAAGTGAGTGTTTGACCGCGCAACCTCATTTTTCTCAAATCCCGTATTTTTTTGCTCCCGTTTCAAAAAATAACTTTTGAGACTTGCTTATAATTTTGATGATCTTCATTATCAACCCGAGCGGTCACTTCTTAAGGGTGTGGTCGTCGCGATTTTGACAGTTACGAAGCTTTTATCTATCGGAACTAAACTAGCAGAGTTGATATCCCAAAACTTTTGCATCTTGAAAACACAACTCTTTCCGGTGATTTGTAATGTAACATAATCTGATACATCCTCACCTCGCCACACCTAAGCTTTTAAAAAGCCTTCTTTAAAACAACACTCCATCGCATTTTCTCCTTCATTTTCATATTCTTTAATTCATTTTTTGTTGTCAGGCTAGAGAAGCTCCAGATATTAATGCTTTTGCCCTGCGCTTCTCCAAACTGGACCACTTTCAAATTCTTACTTTTGTTTTTTTTTTTTCTTTTGTCCGCAAAAGCCATTCCGAGTTACAACCTGCCAACAATGCATCCATGTCATGGGCTCCTTTTTTGGCGCCTGACAAACACAAAATATGAAAACGGTATGAACTTGCCGCGGAAAATTGCGATTTACTCGAATTTTTAGGACGGCTCTTTTCAAGCGTATAGCTGTCGGCGCGTACGGTGATATTGCTATCAGATTCTGCTTAATCACATTTCACCGTGAAGGATTGTTCCTTCAAGATGCACCAATTGTTTTCGGATATAAGCTCTGCTAAGTTTACCAAAAAATAGCTTCGCAACTGGTTCAAATCCAGCGCCACCACACCCTTACGCGTGTAAACTGCTATTTGCGGATACTTCAATGTCTGTCTAAACAATTGTCGGTACATGAGTTACAGCCATTATTTTCAAAATATGAATTAAATCAACTATAGACACCCTCCAGGTTTTATTTAAAATTCACCATTGAATAAAAATCTCGCAAAAGTCACGTCTGATCTTAATCACATTACCAACGTCACTGTTGAAAATGGCCAAAGCAAGTTAAAAAAACTCCCCTGATTCTGGTGGTTATGACGGTCTCACCAAAAGGTTCTCATCGAGTCTGTTTATGAAGGAATTTAAAATCCACATGAAGCAATGTAACATAAAAAATCAGTTTGGGATTTCACTCGAATTAACTTTTATATGATTATTTTCCACACTTTAGTTCTATTCTAATACTTTTGACATTTCACTCCAGGAGCATTTTCTATTCGTCACTGACCCGAGATCATTTCGTATATTTCATGAACTTTCGACTGACCTATATATGGCAAACCTACGATGTTAACTACCACAAACGTCATCCACTCATTATCTAGACAATATTCATCCTTATATCAAGACAAGGATTAACACAAATTTATTAGAAAAAGATTCATTGATTATAGAACGTTTTTCGCTCTAAATTACGATCAACGGATCCTGTGACTCGGACTTCCAAAATTGCATAAACTCTTTAATTACTGTGAGAACACCATCATCATTTCCATCTTAGATGAAATGACGATAGCAAATCAATCGTGACGAAGACATATCTTGCATTTCGACTATTTAACGTATCTATATCTCTGCCCAACGCAATCCTATTTTCACGATCAATTCTGAATGCACACATCTGTACACGTAATCGAAACTTATTTCGATGTACAACATTAGGTAGGTCTTTTCCACTCGGCAACCAGTTTTTCGGCGATCACCATTAAAACGGCTGAAAAACTCCTGGTTTTGAAAATAATACTGCTCTACCAAGACCAATTTCAAAGCTGTTTTCTTCGAGTCCTTTGTGCTTTCCAGCACCTATTACAGCAGGGTCCGGCGGATTTCACCTATCCGCCGGCTTTCACCCAGTTGTCAATACAACAGGAAGAATATGTCTTGATTGGTCATTACTATGAGTGGTCACATATTAATTGATCTACCGTAGACTGAAAACCATGTGTTTTGACAATTCTTCTGTGAATTACTGAACATCGATTGGCCATTCAGTAGGTTTTTAAAAAGGTATATTTATTGTCGGGGACCCGCCCGGAATACTAACGACTATTACAATCTCGCTCTACTACGTGAAAGTCTACACAATAGACAACATCATTCTTTGTTAGCCAATGTCGTTAATTCAAAAACATTTGGTAGCATCCTTTGGACAAATATCCAAACATACTTGTAATTCAATTTATTTCAAGCACAGTCTTAGATTTGCACAACTTAATGGTTTATGACCATTGTCCTTAATCACGCCTAAAAATCAATTTCTAACTTTCAAAAGTCCATTCTGAACATGGAAATGCTCCACAAACAATTTACTTGGCCCTTACCAGATTTAAAGGCAAAAAATTTCCATCCCGATGATCAAAATTGGATCACAAATAGTCCCACTTCAGAATTGAGCAGACAAAACAACAATCTCTTCAATGCGAGATAAAATCTTCATGATATGCCCATGGAATAACAAGACAAATATTATTATCATTTCATTTGCCATCATTGTCATGGGATATACTGTTATCCACATTTTGACCGTCATTTTATGCCTTATCGGCCGGATTGCCAACATTTTTCAAAACCTACACAACACTTCAAAATATCACCCTTACAATTGAGGTATCTCATTGAGAAAAAAACATATGTTCACGGTAATAAAATATGTGTCTTCAACTTAACAGCTCTTCTGTTCATATCAAACGCTTTACAATTTTCAGCACGCAGGGTAAATTAATTCTAACTCTTCTAATATCCTCAAATTTCGAACCTACCTTGGGGTAGCTTTTTTGCTTTACGCCGGAAGCTTTTCTTATCGTCAGAATTTCTTTCGCTCGACTTTTTGTGACGAAACCAATATTTCTGCACCGAAAAAATAATATCAGTTTTTTAACATTCTGCACGAAAAACGAAATTCTGACGAAAAAATTTAAATTTCTGCACGAAAAATATTCTACGAAAATATATTCTGAGCGACAAAATGCTTTCCCCGGTTTTTTGATGATAACACAAACAACAATTTCTGAGCTATAAACGCACATGCCTTTTTTCTTCACATTTCTAACGTTTTTTCTTTATCAGAAAATTCAAGGTTTGAGAGCCTGCACACTGTGACAATTTCAAAATTTTTATTTTTTCTTTCCAAAAATTGTGTTCTAATTTTTCATAAGTGGCGTCATGACCCAAACATCACCGATGCCGGCATTTGTTTTCAAATATTAAATACCGAAACAATACGAAAACTCGCCTATATTTTCCTGAGTACGTGAGCGTCAAAAAAATCTCTAATTCTTTTTTCTAATTTTTTTCTTATTTATATAACCTCCTCACACAGTTTTCAGAACGAATCCACCTTCCTATTCTCTCAAGTCGACAACTTAATGGTGATAGCTACCGTTTACCCCTTTAACCCCCACCTGCATTTTTGTGTTTTAAAAACACAGCAGAACCACAAATATTTTGGAACCAGTCTATCTCTTCTTGGCCGCGCGGAATACTTCGAATTGACCCCCGCTAGCGATTCTCTATTTTCTACATTTCAAGATATTTTGGCATTAAATTATTTAACTCGGCCACCCCTGGTGGTGTAATGGCGGTCAAAATTTTTGCAATTCGACGATTAGAGAAGATTCCCTCGGCGGCGCAAGAAATTTCGTTTAGTACAAACGTTTCTTTTCGGCCCCCCAGAAATTCTTTTTCTCCCTCTCTTAAGATAGACAATGAAAGGTTCCGCGAGATAGAACGCAATACTACAAACTCCTCGCAATCAACCGTTTAATTAACATTCTCAATGGCGAACCATTAGGTAAATTTACCTTCAAATTACTAAAATTTTTTCTGCAAACTTATCTAACAATAGTTAATTCGTTTTTAACCGGAAATTCGTTTGCTCCACGCTCTTGCTAGACCTTTTTTTCAAAAAACTTATTGGATTCATGTACTTCAGAGCGCGATTTAGATCCTAAAAATATATTTTCAAATCGCAATATACATTTTGGTGAAGCTGATTAGGTGAAATAGGCCTTTTTGAGAAAATTATTCTTTCGGTGAAATTTTCAGATTTTTATCCGTCAAAAAAAACTTTTTCAAGTTTCTTTTCGGACTCTAAATCGCGCTCTGAAGTACATGAATTTAATAATTTTTTTAAGGATTTGATCGGAAATACATTTTTTGGTCATCCCGAAGCAATTGGTGCACTCTGATTGCCTCTAAGTCCTCATAAAAATCTGACATGAACACCCCCTTACACTTAAAGAGTAAATTTTTGGCAAAATTTGTTATTTTGAATTTATTTCACGGCTGCTTATTGAAGTAAATTCTGAAATATCAGCCAACAATCGACAATGAATTTTTTTAATGGCTTTGAGAAGGTCCCTGGAACCCATATTTACGATAATGTGAGTTTTTGCGTTTTTTATTCGTAAATGTTTACCGTAGTCTTCGAGTCAGCAATAATTAATGCTTCGTAACTTTTCCTATAAGCTTTATTTATAGTCATTCCACATCCATTTATCGGACTATTTTCGAATGGGTTAATATCTGGATTGAGATAAGGTAAAATTTTCCCCAACGCAACATAGTGCAAAACTGCACAAAACAAGGAGCCAACTGAGAGCAAAGCAACAGAAGCATATCGAACAAAGATTTTGATATAATTTTCTTTTGTCGAATATTTCACTTTTTTATAATCTTTGTAATAGTTTTATTGATTATTAAAAAAAACATTCGACCATAAAAACGATGATGATTAGAAGAAGCTTTATGCAACGCCCTAAGTATAGTTGCACTCAATAGTCTTGCGGCTGTGTCACATAACGCCCCAATGAATAAAGTTTCGATTATAAGTTCCTTTTTAAATTTAGAAGAAAATTTGACAAAGAACTGCATTTTTTAAAGAGTAGTATTACGACTAGAGATTTTTCCAAAACAAGATATGGAAGATCATACTTGAACGTTCATTTCGATCGTGGCGTCATCATTTTGTGGAAATAGTGTCTCGAAATAAAGCTCCGACCGCTTTGATATTTTTGGGTCTTAAAGAGAATAAGCTGATTAATTTTAACATCATCGTAATTTTTATGAAACTTCAGTCTAGATGGCCAAAAATTTGACGGAGAAACTGAAATCATGACGTCACGATTAAAATGAACGTCCAAGTGTATAATCTTGAATATATAATCTTGAATATATATCGAGGGAGTCCCAACTAACGATCGGATTTTCGGAGGTTTTTGAAATTTTGACATAGATGACGAAAGAAAAGATAGAGAGATCGACGCGATTAAATTTTTGGAAACTCAGATCTATATCCATTACGATGCCCGAGTGCCGTTCTTATAAAAAATTCCTATACTTTTTAAATCAAATTTTTTTTAAGACTATCGGTCATTGTTATCGATATCTCTTTACGACTCTAGTTGGACTTTGTTAGTTTGGTTTAGTACATTAGTAGTATTTTATAAATATAATGTACTGTACCAAACTAGCAAAGTCCAACTAGAGTTTTAAAGAGATATCTGATATCAATCATATCATATGATAGACTAGGTAATCGGCTTTTAAACAATTTTGTTGGGGTTGAGATGAAGAAATTTACCGTTTCCGACACTCTTATGTTTTAGAAATGGGGGTTAAGATGCCGAAATAGTCTTCATTAACGCATTAAAGTATGAACTTATCAATTACTATTCCTGTATAATCAATAATCTGTGCTTTATCCCAATTCTCCATGGCTGGTTTTATTTCCTCCTTTTTTTCATCTCTTTTAAAACTCATTAAATTTCGTATTAATAAAAATGCAAATTAACTAAGCCAGAACTACTATGGTGAAGAGGGCGTCCTTCAACTTTCGAATTTTATTTACTTTTTATATTATTTTACGATTGCAAAAGAGTCTCATACATACAGTTGATGACACCCACTTAATTTTAAGTTTTGGCCTTGAACTTTGATAGAGACCTATCAAAAAAACATAGTAAATTTAAATAAAATAAGTAGAAAATGTAGCTAATTGTTTGACATATATTAATAACATCGAATGTTACCCTTCTGAAATAATTTATAACTCCTTTAATTTATAAGTCGACATAAATCATCAAACTCGACGACAAATTTGATATAAATGACCTTAACGGTCAGTTAACCTAGTGATACTGACCCCACACTGTTTGACATCTAGTGGTGTAGAAAATTAGGATCCAACTGATTAACATAGTGCTAGATCTTAAAGAGAAGAATTTTACGACAAATCAAAATTTTTATGTGATGTGACAGAATACCGGTATCTCGATAGAGAAAAAATTGGTGTTTTCGCGCCTGCCTAATCACTGTCGAGCAACAAAACTAAATCTGTTTTGTTGCTCATTCTTATTTTTATCATTTTAGAGAATCATGTAAATAAATAACCGAAAAATATAATATTCTCTCTTTTATTCCAAAACGCATTTTTCCGAGTGTAACAATGCTTTTAGGTCAGGGTGGTGCTGCACAACAATGTGATACTAGATCTAGACCAAATTCATCAAAATCATAATTTGAATACACCAAAAAATACGCAATTAGCATCGTTTCGGTGAAAAATATAATAAACTGAGGGTACTGGACGCTACAGAGTCGAAATGAGGCCATTTTATAAAATACGCTCAGTTTATACTTTTTGCTATTTAACGCTGTGGTCACTTTTTCCTGCTTTCACACAAAAAAAAAGAGTTAAAAAGTTATAACACTCCTATTTTTTGGGGTCTAGCTTATACAATTAAAACTATTATTTTATTATATTTAATACCCTCTCAGGGTAAAACGGTCGTCAGTTGAACTAAAAAGGAATGTTTTTTCGAAAACTTCTTGCTTAGTTTCTCTGCTCCTCGGCCTATTTTCTCGTACCAGCGTTCTATTTGCAGCGAAGGCATCCACCCAAAATCGCTGTTTTATCGATAAAAACGGCTGAAAATACAGTTTGTGTAAAAAGTGTAATTAATTGCTGTCTTCAAATCGCACAAGGTGTGTGAGGAACGTTTTTAGACATACAGTATGTCACATACTTTCTGACAAGTAGCTGCAAAAGTCACATCTTATAAATCGTAACTAAAACCTGCCTAACACCTCGGTAACTTAACGGGGTGATTACAGCATGATATTTTGACCACTTTTTATGTTGATCATTTTTTCTCTGTATAAATCTTTAATAAAGTTTTAAAATTGTCGAAAAAAATTGAATTGATGAGACAAATTTACGGCATGCCGCGACAATCGCACTTCGAAAATTGTATAAAGACCTAAGGTATGTAAGACATAATTTATGTTTGGAGCACAGATAAAGGCGGTACGGAATTTGTTCGGATTGCCTTTTCAACCATGCAAAAGATGTGAAAAATGCTTGTTTTTGGAGACGGTATCATCAACCATGGGTTCGGGGTGACCACAAGTGGCGGCAGATCGCTACAAAGATCGTTCGAAAATTGTTTAATTTGAGTCGCGCCAGAAACAAAATTCACCGATATCATGATTTGGATACACCAAAATATGCGCAATTAGCCCCTTTTTGTAGAAAATAGTATGAACTTATGGTTTTGAATGACCACAGGTTGCACTAGAGTCTAGTGACTAGACCCACATGAGTGTTTAAAGGGACATTTTATTTGTTTTCATTGTGGAAAGCTAGACGTATTTACTTTTTTAGCAGAAAATACGCCCATTGAATTGAGAAATTCAATTATGCAATCGAACTCCGAAATTTTCACGAAGGGACTAGTCACTAGTGGGTGGTGGTGGAGCACAAAAAACGTGGTGAGGAATTTTGTCGTATTGTTTTTTCAGCCAAGCAAAATATGCGCTATAAGCTGGTTATGGCGAAGGTATTATGAACTATGGGACCCAGAGTATGCGTAACGTTACTAACGTTCAAATCGAGGAAAATTTGAACTTTTAGACGAATGAATTTAACTAAAAACAAATTTCTGATGTAGAATTCAAAAACTAAAAAATTACTTTGGCTTCAGGTCCAAACCTTAACCATTGGTCTTGGGTGACACTTTAAGCTTAATTAAGCTTAATTACAAAAAAAAATTTCAAAACATTTTTTTTGAGAATTTTTGAAATTCTTCTCCTGGCACTTATTATTTGACAATTTTTGTGAATTTGATTAAGTTCGGATTGAATTAGGTTATTGCTCGTCTGCTATTTATACAGTCGAATTTTCCATAACATTATGAATTTTGTTATAATATTTGTTCAAGATGCATGTTTTTCATAAATAACTCGTTGAAAATAGGCATAATCAATTTGACATTAAGCTAATACAAAGTTTTTATGTAAATAAATTGACAAGTTTGCGTCATCAAATTAAATTTGCGTGATTCGAATAAAGTCCTTAAGGTTTATGAATATTGACAATTTTCATGGTTAAATTCTCAGCGAAATAAAACGAGAAAAGGATTATTTTTTTTAGGTTACCCCCCCCCCCTCAGCAGCGGGGCTTCCTAATTGCGGTGGCTTTTTTCCAGACGGCGGCATTTTGCACTACGCGCGGCAAAGTGGCTTTTACTCGCCTATTTCGCTGAAGTCAAAGGCTGTCATAGCAAGATAGGGAAAATTTGAGGATAGGGACGGAAAATTGCCAAATGGATGGCTTTTTTTGAAGCCTGAGTAAAGGTATTAAATTATTGTTTTTATCTACAGCATGTCAAATGTTTGCTCCCATTCTTAGTTTTTGCATAATCTACTATCCACCAATCAAAACGCTTGCACTTGGCAAACACGTAAGTGCTTGCCTAGTTTAAACGTTTTGATTGGTGGATAGTAGATTATGCAAAAACCAAAAATGGGAGCAAAAATGTGACACCCTGTACACCTGAGTAACACTTATTTGTTTTGACACACAGCACAATTTGGTGGAGTTAACTTTTTTGTACCCTTAAAAACGGCATATACAGTGGGTGACTAGTTAAAGCACATATTTTGGAGCACCCCTGACTAGTTAACCCTTGGAGGCTCCAAAACCTCATTTGAGATTCAACTTTGAGCGCTTATTACGGGAAAAGTAAAAGTGCTTGCACCTTTATTCTTCTCTAGTCCTCGAGATTAGGGATAGACTTAAGGATGTGGGGCACGATAATTGAGATTTCTCAGAAAACTTTTTTGATTACCCCATTTTGTAGAGAATTTTCCACTGAGTTTTTTAAAGCCTAGGATTTTTTCTGAATTTTGATTTTTTTCAACAAAAAAAGTAAGTTTGAGATTTTTTTTTCAAAAAAAGTGAAATTCGTATATTTCTNGTGCACGGAAAAATAGTTTGCCATGTAGCATGAAAAAAAAATACAACTTTCCGTGGCCAAAATAGCAAAAAACAGTCCTTTTCGCCAGCTTTGATACCTTTTTAGTGAGAAAATTGAAAAAAAGGAACAACAGTTTTTTCCGCCTTTGAATTTCGCAGATAATGTCAAATTTTGAAACATTTCCTAAATAGGACGAAAAAAAAATACAGCTTTTTCAAGAAATTTTTTGCTCCTGGTTAACCTCATTTACCGGTTGGTTCAACATGCTATCTTAAAAATATGATTCAAAACGTCTTCCAGAGATTACGAACTAACTTATCAGAATGTTTTATTCACTTCCTATGTCTATGCCGAGAGAAATAAGCAATCCAAAAAGTCCATTTTGCCTATAGAACCCCCTTAAGTTTTATTTTGAAATTAACACAAATTTTAACATAAGCTGTATAATAAGTATACAAAACTTTAGTGGAGCGCTGTTGTCGATAAGTTCTATATTTATTTTAATATGTGAAAAAACCGGACCAAAATACCGTTTTTTGAACTTTTTTCATCGGAAAATTTATCTCCTCCTACCTATTTTTTTTAACTATGTTTTACCTTTAAAAATGTGGATCATCTATTTTGAAAGCCATTTTACTTTAACTCATTGGTAGGTTAACTTTTGAAATTCACTCAAATTATTGCAAAAGCTAGCTCTAAAGTTTAAGGGTAGCAGCGATGTGGCAGACTAGCGTCAATTTAACTTACGAAAATAATTAGTGGGTTTATTTTTTTGTGCTTGTTATCGTTAGCTGAACCAGAATAAATGTGTATCAGCTTATTAAAATCATTTTTATCTATTTTAGGAAAGATTTGAGTTCGAACTTCTATTTTTGAATTCGTGAAATTTTCAAAAAAATTCAAAATATTATTAAAATTTCACGCATTTTTCACCCAAAATTTTTTTTTTTTTTCTAAAATCTGTGAATAAAAACGAAAAAAATAGCCACTTTTACTTTTTTCATGCATGTTTACATATTTTCTGAATGCTGTTTAAAAAATCATAACATGTTCA
The DNA here is from genome assembly GCA_004367855.1 of Oikopleura vanhoeffeni. NCBI lineage: Eukaryota > Metazoa > Chordata > Appendicularia > Copelata > Oikopleuridae > Oikopleura > Oikopleura vanhoeffeni. Next base: position 155,632 of record SCLH01000568.1, on the reverse strand, counting down.
TTTGTCATTTTTTGTCGATTTTTTTTTAAATATTTTGAAAAATTTTAGCAAATCAAGTCCAAAATGTTTTATTAATGCTTTTTTAAATTCTCCTTGAAAAATCAAGCCGAATCAGTTGTGTTATTGTCTGGTATCTATTTGATTTCTGTATTTCAACCGATGGAAGGGTACTGATAAAATTTACAACACTTGCTTGTGACACCGGTTTGTGCCATTTGGCACGCAATTTATGAAAAATTTTTATTTTCAAAAAATCTATATGAAATTGCGGGTGTAATAGGCTACTTTACTTTTTAAAATCAGGACATTTTTTCATATTTAAACTCAATTGAAGGTCAATTTTTTTTCCTAAAAAGCTGTTTTTCTCTATTTTTCATGGAAAAAAAACTTTTATATTAAAGAAATTTTCTCATGTGGATAATTATTCTCCCACTAATTAGAACATTACACCCGA
>SCLH01000568.1:139565-153957 GCA_004367855.1 Oikopleura vanhoeffeni | reverse complement strand
AAATCTCAATTATCGTGCCCCACATCCTTAACCTACAGGTGTTGTCCGAAAAAGACCAAACCTACGCAATTTATCGAAATCACTTTTAAAGAAATAAAAATTTACTCAGAGCCGTCAGGACAAAAATTGAAAGTGCAGCAGTTTCAGAACATTTTTTCCTTAAAAGTGAATCATTCAGAAGCAACCTGCAATTTCTGGTATTTAATCTACAGGTATTTTTGAAAATAGTCCGGAGCCTCCAAGGGTTAAAGCAGCATTTCCGGCAAAAGCTGAACGTGTGCTTTAACTAGTCACCCGATATATATGCCGGCAAGCATAATTTGGTGGAGCTTGCGAATCGAAAATTATTTTACGAGATTAAAGCTGCGTCATTTATACAATGCAAAATCGGTTGACCAGCTGAAACAGTTTTAGCTTGAGAAGTTTTTGAATTTGAAAAGTTTTAAAGTCAAAATTTGACATTTTTCTTAATTTCTTGAAAAAAATAAGTTTTTTTATACCTACTAGTATATTTGGCAAGTCATACTGGCCTTGCTCCCTAAAAATTAAATAAAATTAGAAAACATAAATTTTCCCGATATTCATAAACCAATTTTTATCATTTTTATATTTTATTTTTTGCACAATTTTTACGTTTTCTTCTTCTTCGATCTTTTCGGATTCCCTCTGTTTGCCATCGCAATTGCATTCATTTTTGCCTGTCTTTTCTTCTGAAGTCGTTTGAAATTAGTATCGGCTAAAATCTCATCTACCAAATTTGTCTTTCGCTCTTTCTTGGTCAATCGTGTCGAATAGAAATCTTCCGCAGAATCCATAATAGTACCAACTTGAAAATGTTTTGCATGACCTCGTCTATCATCATTTTTAAAGAAGGTTTTGTCGTCTAGAACTTTTCTGTATCGTAATAGTTTCAAATCATTTTTCACTTCCTGTGTTAACTCTGGTGCTGCCATGTCAAAATGACGTTTGCCAGTGGTTGCGGCCTTTTCCCGAGCTTTTTGTTTTTCTTTGGCGTATACTGATTGGACGTAATTTAGCCGTTTCTTTTTGAGGAAATCTCCACCGATATCAAATTTTTTCTCTAATGTCACCTCATCAAGCTTGCAGGTTAACCTTGCGGACTCAAAATCTATTAAGGACGGGCCCAGATCACCGTCTAAGAGTTCGATGCCAAATTCGCCAGGCGAAAAATATTTTTTGGACTTTTTTGGGGCTGCTTCGTTTAGATTAATTAAAATATCTGAAGTTGCCTGCTTTCCTTTTGATTTCTCCAAACGAGACTGTTCCGCCGCTTATTAGGGTTACTTCACTTGTTTTTCAATTTTCACATTGAAATATAAAATTATTATAATACAATATTGTGGCTCGAACAACCACGAAAAATTAAAATTTACTGCGCTTTCAGAGTACAAATGTATTTTTTGGTGGTTTTGCAGGGATTTTTTTCGAATGCGCATGTTTCAGAAGAAATTTGAATTGCGGCAACTGGGAAAACTTTAAAAATTTAAAACACAAACGCGAATTCATTTGTTTTCTGGTTATATTTGTGTTATTGATATCAATAAAATTAGTTTAAACTTATACGTTAGACTTAATTTGATTAAACTGAATTTAATCTTTTTGAAAATCAAAATATTTTTCAATGATGAAATTTGTTAACCCTGAGACCTTCTAATTCTTCTGCAGTTAGTTCTAAATCGGAACCTTCGCTCATTGATTCTGTCTCATCGATCTCACTCATTTTCTAAAAAAATAAATTGTAATAAAATGCAAATTTTAAAATATAAAGAACCAGAAAACTTTTAATTTTGTACCTATAAAGTGACTCTATTAGAGTCTATAATAGACACACGTTTTTCAAAATAAAAACAAATGTGTAGGTTTTGGCCAAATTTATCTCGTTTGTCCTTATAGACATGTCGCGACAGTTTGTAGTAAACACGAAATATACAGTCCCCCTTTTCCAAGATTGCATTTCCCAAATCTAATCTATTGAATTTTTGTTTGATTGCGTTCGGTGGAGTACTTAATTCTCCAATTTGTGGTAATTCCCTTCATTTGAACCCATTGTCAAACTCCTTATAAAATTGAAATATAATCACGACATATCGAACACCTACGCGCTTTTAATTTGTACCAAAAACTTATTTTTGCCCTATATCGCCGAAAGTGCCCAATATCGCCGATTTTTTTTGGCAGAAAACTTTCGGCAATATTGGGCCACCCCTGTAATACAGGGCCTGTATATAAGGTGAATTATAAGTTTTCTGTAGGAATGGCCAAACTTTTTTTGTTAAACATTACTTGAATTATATTTTAATTGTAGCCCGTGAAAAAATATTACCTTCACTGAAAGTCAAACTTCATTACAAATTGTTTTGGAAAAATCGTCAGCAATTGCTTAAAAATCTGTTTTTGCAATTGTCTATTTTTTATATTTTGATCATCAAAATTTGATGTTGTGTAAAAAACGTACTTTAGTATTTTAATAAAAAACGAAAAATGGCTATAAAATGCACGAAAAACGGTTCGCGACAACTGTTAGCGTTCAATATTGTATGGTTTAGTCACAAAGTTTTGCGATGACAAACAACTTAAATTTCAAGAAAATAAAATTGCAGGGGGGGCCAATATCGCCGAAAGTTTTTTGCCAGAAAATTTCGGCGATATTGGCACATTTGGCGATCTGGGGACAGAAATAACTTTTTTGTTCAAAAAATGAAAAACGCGTAGGCGTTCGAAATGACGTCATATGTCAAACATATATTTTGATTTTATAAAGAGTTTCACAAATGAAAAGAGTAAATTTGGGAAATTCAATCATGAGAATGAGGTCATTCATGACGCCCAAAGTAATTTGTAAAATAACTTTCAACAAAATTCGTCGATATTGTCACCGGAAGTTTTATAGCTAAAAATCGTGAAATTGCGTAGGTGTTTTCGAAGATATTGGGCCGGCGATATCGGCCCCCCTGTATAATCTTTTTTGAACAAATTCCGAAATAGATTTTTTCTTTCCGATCTTGAACTCCTAAACTTTTGATCGGAAGGGTGCTTTTACTATAAAACCTACACAATTTCGAAATTAAATTATTGCAACACAAAATTAACTAAGAAAACAAAATCTCGTAATTGTTTCTAACCTCAAAATCAAAAGAAATCACAATAAATAATAACGACCAAAAGCGGTTTCTCTGTGAACAAAAAAAGTTTAAGATTAAATATTTTACACTTCAATGAAATAACTCTATCTTATTGGTTTAAATGCTTTTATTGTATTTTGATTGGTCGATAAATATCTCAAATTATTTTATTATTCAATTTGATATTAGGGATCATATTCTTATCACTCTTTGACCGTGAGAATTTTAATATAAAAATCAAAAAATGAGAATATTACGAAACATACGAAAAGTACTCAGCCGGACACATTCGAGAAATATTCATACTCAAGCAACTGGTAAGAAAAATTATTGTGAAATTTTGCATCTGAATTTGCGTTGAATAATTCAACTCAAATTAATTTGAAACCAATTTCATGGTTGAAATAACCCCAATTAATAGCCTTTTAGTTCGAGAATAATTCATTTCGCATTTTTATCTACTGTATAATCAGTAAGAATGTCTTAGGCGATCTTGAGAAAAAGTGCCTCTAAATAATTTTTTGCTTACATTTTTTTAATTATGTTCAAATTGTAGCGTCTACAATGTAGCCCTGAAAAATATAACGATCAGTAAAAAAATTTATAGATTGTCAGCTACTGCTAAAAATGGGAAACCGTTTTTGAAATTGCCTATGTTTAGGCTTGAAATTTTTTATTTTTTCGAATAATATTTCAAGAAAAATTTCCAGCTTGAACATAATATGATCAACATAGCCTATGTAACATACAATAAAAGTTTTAATAATTGTCTGCCGACAATTTTTAAAACTTTTATTGTACTGAAGTTCAGTAACTGAACGATGATAGCTAAATGCGAAACTTTTTGATTAATCTCTTAAAAACATTTGTCTGGTCATTTTTTGACTGTAATTTAGGGTCATTTCGGACATAAAATTATGCAAAACATATTATCGGGTATCATTGAAATCTTGCCACCATCCGTCTGGGGCTAATACGGGTGAACACATCCCCGTCTAGGGTGTCACCTATCTTGGAAGGTCGAAAAAATGTCGGAATTATGACCTTTATATTATAACCTTTATTCCGTTTTTTGTAATATGTAAAAAATTTGAAAGGACATGGGATCGATTTAAACCGGCAAAACTACCAAATTACCGGTTTTCGGTATTGTTATTTGTTTGAACTGTTGAGATACTTTATTTACGGCCAAATTTCTCTGACAAAATTTGAAATTTATAGAATCACTCTAGACTATACAGTTTGTGTTTTTTTTACTTGCGAAATGAAAATTGGTATTTAGGTATTTACGGCCAATTAAAAATGGTAACTATTTTATTTTGAAAGCCAAGCTATAGCCGATATTAAGGGTTTGAAAATATAATCCACCTAGTTACCATTTTTTTTGGGCTTTTGTACAATGTATAAATTATCCAGTATAATTGTTAACCAAACAATTAAGCTATTTGTTAGATCTACCCTTCATCTACAAAAATACTTTCGAAAAATAATGTTTTGGACAATACATGTTTTGGAACATACAGTATGTGTTTTTTTTACTTGCGAAATGAAAATTGTCATTTAGGTAATTACGGCCAATAAAAAATGGTAACTAGGTGAATTAAATTTTCAAACCCTTGAAATCGGCTATAGCTTGGCTTTCAAAATAAAATCCACCTAGGTACCATTTTTAATTGGCCGTAATAACCTAAATGACAATTTTCATTTCGCAAGTAAAACAAACACATACTGTACTCGGTACAAGACGTATAGTGTTTTTGAAAAGCAATCTACTTTCTCTCCAAAATCGGATCATATTTTAAATTTCCTGAAAATAATCACTTTTAAAAAGCGATATATTTTTGAATTTATGTCGATCTACAGAATTTCTACGTAGAATTGCATTAAACTTTTGAGTTACCTCTGATTTTGGCGACTTCAAAATGGAACTTCTCCACTCCTTGATTTAACTAAGAAAAATACTGTTGTTAAAAAAGATATATCTTTAAAATAGCTACTGTGATGTGCGTATATAAGGACACCCTCTATAAGGACAATTTGGAAAAAATAATCAAAGGGTATAATTTCAAAAATTTCTATAAAACACCTCTTTTTCGTAAAATTACTGGGTGAAAAGCAAAAAAAAGAGGTCTTCATATTTTTTGGGGAATATTATGGTTTTTAAAAAATTTGGAAAAATAGCTAAGGACAGATTGATTATCAATCATTGATAAAGACAATTTGGGAAATCGTATGCAATTTAGAAAATTTTCTCAAATTGTCCTTATGGTTATAATTTTTGTTAACTAATTACATTTGTTAAGGGGGTTATGTACGCAAATTGATTTTGCTTTAAATTTCGATCCTGGATGCCGATATGTGCGCTTTTGTCAAAATGAAAATTTAATTTTGATTCGAAAACTGAACAATTTTCTTCTAGGAACGCATTTTCCGTTAGAAAAATAAACACCTCAACAAATGGAATAAAAAACAGATCTTAAATTTAAATAAAAAATTGAATTCAAAACTAGAGAATTTTTTTCCGAAAATAAAAATTAATCTCAAAAGTTTTCATTTTGGAATATTGAAAATTTTTATTATCGAGAAAGCTTTCATTTTCACCAATAGTTTAGTGAAATTCCTCACAAATTTTTTCGAAAATTTACAAAAATGAACATGTTCTCGAAATTAAAATTAAATGACGAAAATTAAAAATTTTTAAGAGGGTGGTCGTCGCTAAATGAGGCCAAGAAAAAAAATTACCCGATTTCATTTCATTGTTTTTTTATAAAAATATTGACAATTATAAGCATTTGGGTATTCGTTTTATTTTGATACTTGGTCAAAAAGCACTTTTTAATGGTTTCAAAAGTTTTTCGTGTGAATGCTCGGGCCGTCCTACTAAGGTCAATATAAGTATATACAGTTGTAGCTTGTTTCTGATCGGACGAGCCATACGTCAGATTCGAAAGATTTTCTAGGTTGCAAGATTTTTTTAATATACAGTCATCGCTCCCTAACTAGAACACTTACCGACCTAAACAAAGTGTTCCAGTTCGGGCGCACCCTTACATTTTTGCTTAAAAAGTTACATTGCGGATCAAGATTTATTTTGTGGTTAAATTCGAAAGTAAATGAAAAAAAGTTTTGTGTATAAGTTATACAGTATAACATAATTTATGTTACACAAGTCAAATACAGCCAGCAGTTTTGTATCATTTTTTTTAAAACTTGTTATTGAAGTTTGCTTTGTTTATTTCTTGATTCGAATTTCTAAACCGCTCAAACCAGTGTTTAATGCGTCAAAATTGTGAATTTTATTCAAAAAACTTTTGACAAATTCGGCGGGATGTTTAGGATTTTCTCTCGTAATTTTCTCTGTTTGAAAATTTTACCAAGAATATTTCGGTAGTTTTTTAGCGGTCATTTTATATGCTAATATGAGTTATCAATGATATTTTTATAACTTTAGGTTTTTTGAAATATAATCTAGTGCCATATCTAGAATTCAAAAATGTAATAATCAAAACAATTCTCATCTCATATTCCTCTTTAATATGTTTCAAACGCCATAATAATTGGGGGCAATTCTTGAAAGCAAATAAAAAAGTTCGTTAGAAAAAAAATTCTGCTTTTTGGAGCCTTTCAAAAATATATCCATAAGTAAAAAAAACACTTTTTTTTTAAAGTGGTCTAGTTAAGGCGCTGTGTTCCAGTTAGGGGTGTTCCAGTTAGAGAGCGATGACTGATATTAGAGGGCAGTCATATTTGGTCGAACAATTAATACTACTCCGGCAATTGGCAATTTAAAACCTCGATTTTATCAACGACCACCCCCTTAGTTGAATTTTTTATTTTGAAATTAAATTTTTGATAATGCAAAATTGAAAAAATGTCTCAAAACATCAAAGAAAAAGCAAAAATTATTGTCATAAATTTGAAATGTAATAAAAAATTTCAATTCAATTTTTCAAATAAAATCATGCATTTTTCATAAATTTTAAATTTTCTTCAAAAAAACTCAAATGTACAAAAATCCAAGATTGAAAGTTTTTGACAAAACTAAAAAAAATTGTAAAAATTACAATTCTTATTTACTCAAAATTCTTTCAAAAATTGATTTCATAAAATTGGAATCAAAAATTCGAAATTAATTTTAACCATTTTAAGTTGTCAGTGAATTTTTGAAATTTGACGAAAGAAAATTAAAATTTTTCATCAAAAATTGAATTTTGAAATGAAAAAAACCAAATGAATTTCCAGTCATGAATAAAATATCGATTTTTCACATATCATTCAACGAAAAATTTTTAATACAATTTTTTATGTAAATTTCAATTTTTTCATCAAATTTTTTATCAATTATATTTTTAAATATCGTTATTCAAATCAACTATTAATAAAAATTGTCTAAAAATCAATAAAAACTTAAAATTCATCTCAAAAATTTCTATAATTTTTTTTATTCCAATTTTTGATTCTCATGTTCGAACAAAATTTCCCAATCCTTATATTTCAAAATTGTCTTTATTTTACCAAATTGTCCTTTTTTTTAATTTTTTCTCACATTTCCGAAAATTGTTCGTATATTTTCCCAAATTGTCCGTATATTTTCCAAATTGTCCTAATTTTTCCAAAATTGACCTTATATTTCCCAAATTGTCCTAATATCTCTCAAAGTGTCCTTATATTTCCCAAATTTTCCTTATATTCCTTGTATTCCAAACTTCCCTAATTTTTCAAAATTGTCCTAATTTTCCCAAATTGTCCTTATATTACCCAATTGTCCTTATATTTCCCAAATTGTCCTTATATTCCCCAATTGGCCTAATTTTCCCAAACTTCCCTAATTTTTCCCAAATTGTCCTTATATTCCCCAATTGTCCTTATATTTCCCAAATTGTCCTTATAATTCCAAAATTGTCCTTATATTTCCCAAATTATTCCTATATTTCCCGATTGTCTTACATTTCCCAATTTTCCTAATATCTCCCAAGTTGTCCATATATTGCCAAATTGTCCTCAATTTTGTAATTACAAGGTCAATTTGGGAATAGTACGCGGCAATTTGGAAATATAAGGACAATTTGGGAACTATAAGGACAATGTTGGGAAATTTAAGGACAATTGGGAAATCTAAGGGACAATTGGGGAATATAGACAATTTGGGGATATAAGGACAAATTTGGAAAATTAAGGACAATTTGGGAAATATAGGAAAATTCGGGGATATGAAAGGACAAGTTTGGGGAACTTAGGAACAATTTTGGGAATATAAGGCAATTTGGGAATATAAGGAAAATTTGGGGATAATTGGCGAACAATTTGGGGAAAATTAGGACAATTTGGGGATATAAGGACAATTTGGGAATATAAGGACAAGTTTGGGAAATATAAGGACAATTTGGGAAAATGTTAGAAAAATACACTATTTCAGTGAAAATTCTATAGAAAAGACCCTTTTTTACGTTTTTCAAAAAGTGAAGAGCAAAAAAAATGTCTTCACTTTTTTTAAGAAATTTTTTTTCGATTATTAAAAAAATACGACCTAAATATCTTAGGACAGATTGCAAAGGACAATTTAGAAAAATTAGCTTAGGACAATTTGGGAAAATTTTGCTAACGACAATTTGGGAAACTCTCACCTGTCCTTATAGACGAAAACCATAGTAGTTTAGATTTTACGTTTTTTTATCTAGAGAAATTAAATAAAAATGAACCGGAAGTGAAAATTTTGATAAACGAGCAATAAACCACTTGATGGGTACTGTTAAACGGTATTCATAATAGTCACATAAAGTGGCATAAAAAAGCCAGCAACTACCGGAAAAGATATAATAAGCAATTCTTCTGGGATTAATAAAATTTAATGTTTTGGTCATCAAATGAAAAAAAATGTTTTGAGTCCATGTACTCCCGAGTAATTTGCATGAACAAACGAAAGTCACCTATAATTTTAATTGGTTATTTAAAAACCCTAAAACATCCGAAATTTGGAAACGAACTCCAGGTTCGTCTATTTAACATCGTCATTTTTACATTTTATTTAGTCCTTTCTAAAACACATTTCGGCGAAAAAATCGTGGATGCACCGGAGAAACAAGGTCTTGTGAATCAAGTTTTTTCCAATGTTGCCGATACGTACGACGTGATGAATGATGTTATGTCCTTTGGAATTCATCGGTAATATACTTTTTTATATAACGTTTTGACTAAGTTTTCAATTATCACCAGAATTAATACATACAAATTATTACGTAAACATTAATATTTATGATAGATTATCTATGAAATTATCTTAAAAAATACATTTATTATCATGCTTGGCAAAGTCAGATAATAGCCCAAGCGTTTTAAGTGACGCGTCCATAACATGATAAATAATAATAGAAATAAGGAACTTTTTCTAAATCGGGTGAATCCGAAAATTATGTTTTCACCTTGAAAAATGAAATTATACACAAAAAAATGTTAAAACTTGTTTTTAGGCTGGTAAAATCATACCGTAGAATTGCAATTATATTTTTCAAAAATTTCAAACAAATATCTTCAAGACCATAAAATTGTAATAACGGAAAACGGACAGTGAGCTAAGATATCGTTTTTTAGTTGCTCCAATAGAATTTATGCATCCAACAGCCAAGGAAAAACTAAGAGAATATTTTTTTCTACTTTACCGAATGTTCCGACAAATTTTTTTTGTTGTAATTTGACACCCCTAAAAATGTATAAAAATGAAAGAAAAACTGTAATTTGATCACTTTAGAAGTTTTCATTTTTTTTAATATGTTTTATACTGTAGTGATTACTTAATCTATTTTAAGGGCTTGGAAAGATTGGTTTATCTCGGAATTAAATCCAAGAAATGGGACAAGAATGCTAGATGTCGCTGGAGGAACAGGAGATATATCATTTAGGGCTCTAAAACATGCGCAAAAGAAATATGGGCAGAAAAAGGCAGATTTTGAAATAACGGTGTCTGACATAAATGCTGATATGCTTGGGGTTGGAAAACAAAGGCAAAGGGACTGAATACGAAAACTTATTTGTGAGAAAATGACCCATTTGTCTTCAATTTTTTCGGCCAAAAGCTAGAGGAATTAAACTTTGTGATATCAATCTACTATGAAATAACAAAATGATACCTATGGAGTCAAATGGCATGCCACGCAAAACAGTTCTTCACCAAGAGGAAATTTTAAGATGTAATATCACCCCGCTGTCAGTAAAATATACTTTTTGAATACCTGTACTCATAAATATGCTATAACAACGGTTTAAAATTTTTTTGAACGAAAACTAATTTCCTTTACACCGTAAGTTGATTAAAAACACTCATTGGCCCCAGGATACATATGGAATTTCTTGAATCGAATACACTTTTTTCGAAGCCATTGCTATTATCTTTTGGCGTACGCTAAAGCTAAACTTATATCTCGTCTATAAATTGAATTTAAATAAATATTTATTTCAAGTCGTCGGCAAAAATATTTTTTTTCGCATTTGTTTAGATTGCTTGACAAAAATACAATTCATACCTTTTATGAGAGCTGAAACTAACCCTGAAATCGACGAGTCCTGTTTGACCTTCGAAGTAGCTGATGCCCATAATTTGCAGTTTGAAGACGAATCATTTGATTATTACACTATTGCTTTTGGAATCAGAAATTGTACTGATATTGATAAAGTTTTGGACGAAGCTTACAGGGTGCTAAAACCTGGTGGACGTTTTATGTGCCTAGAATTTTCTCCAAATGTATGTCCACTCATAAAGGAAGGTTTTAAAATATACCTAGATGCTCCTAGACTAAAACCACAAAAAAAATATTATCAAAACAGTAACTGTATTTACGAATACAACTGTGACGACCCGTGTGAGGCCTCGTATGAAGGGGAAACACAACGTATTCTTCACGAGCGTATTCTAGAACATAGACGCGACGAGTCAAGCGCCATTTACCAACATTATGAATACTGTGACCATTATGATAAAAAAAGTTCGAGATAAGTACAAAGTAGATCCAGAATACCTACCACAAACACTACAACGAGAGATTTTCGAAAGCCACTTCAAAATTTTATAAAAAAACCTTTACCTTTATAACCCTTAACCGACTCTGAATGTACAAGTACCACATACATGTATGACATTCTTGTGTACTTGTATCATTCCAGATACATCTAGGAAAAAAACCACTTTAGCAATCCAGCTTTAACTATCGCGAATTCTGAGGCTGGATTTTTTTTTTCTTATTGTTTATTATTGAATAAATCGAAAGCTCAACAAAGTTAGTGTTTTTAATACAACAATAACAGTCGTACTCACAAAAAATGTGCTATTATGATGAAAAATGCGTAGGTAAAAAAAAATTCTTAAAAGTTCCCTTTTGAGCCAAAAAATCTACTTTTATCCTACGCAGAATTAACCGAGCTCTAAATCCATATATTCACTGGTAAAAATGTTGAAAATTATTTTTGTTTTGTAGTGTTTAGTTTGGATTTTTTTTTCGATTTTATAGTACTATAGACTATAGTCTATAGTATAAATATTTATATAAATATATAAAAACTTATGAAAGCCATTGTATAACATTTATTCTGATCATGTTATTCCGCCTATGGGACAAGTTATTGCGGGTGATTGGGATTCTTATCAATATTTAGTCGAAAGTATTCGCAAATTTCCCGTTCAAGATGATTTTCAACTAATGATTGAAGCAGCTGGATTTCAAGCTGTTAGATACCAAAATTTTACTGGAGGCATTGCTGTTTTACACGACGGATTCAAAATTTGAATACATTTTCTTATGAATATTACTCAGATTATTTAGGGAATAAATGTATAGAAACTTCAAACTTATAGAATTTCATTTTCATGCAATTTTAAGCTCATTTGCTTTTGAGGAGGTTGTTGGGTCTCCAAAGCGAAAATATTCATACTATAAAAAATTGTTACAAAATGACTGGAGGGATGTTCGCCTATTTTCGAATGTATGCCATATTTAAAAAAAATGCGAAATTTTATTTTGTCCCTAGATCGTAGATTTTTTTAATCTCCAACGGTTTAATCACCAGCACAAGTGTATTTAGAATTTTAAAAATCTGTTCAGGTACCGTTTTTTAATAATGCACACCCTCTGGATACCGAATTAAAATATCTAAGAAGGGGATCTCCGGTCCTTTAGATTCACGTTCGCGTTTGACCCTTATTTGTCAAACTCGATGGCAAATCTGAGGGACCAGACAAGCTCAATTTTTCAGTGTTTTCACGAATTACCGGTGAACCGGTTGTTAAACCGAAAAAATGTGTTGCTAAAATTTTGGTGGCTATTAAATGCAAAAATCACGTTTTCTGATTTTTCAGTCAGAAAAAAATTCCTATTATTTTCTTAAGTTTTTTTTGTCAATTTTTAGAAGTCAACTGATTTCGGTAAAACCTCCTTAAAACTCTCAAATTTCTCAAAATTTCAATTTCAGACTGAATCTGGCGGCCCGGTATATTTTACAACAATATAATCGACGTGCCCTTCGTCGAAATGTGGAACAGACTCGTGCCTTGAGATACCCAGATTCGGGATCTGACTCGGAATTGGACGGACCCGCATCTAAAGGAAGGATACATAAATCGCAAAAAATAAATTCTAAAGATTAAGGGGGTACTCAACGGTTTTTGAGATTTTAGATCGGGGCTCAGAAGAAAACGAAACAAGTTATAGAAATTCTGAAAACCCTAAAATGAAGATCTATCCTTCTGCTCCCGACCAAAAGTAAGTTTTTTTTGAGCATCACAGCACCAAGTGGGAGTAGAGTTCTAGAACACTGATTTTGACTGCAATGTCTTTTATCTCGGAAAAGGCTCAATGGAAATTGATAAAATTTTGTAAGAATAACGCTTTCTACTACGTCGACAGTTATCGGGAATATTTTGCGAAAATTTTGATCGGACTTGTTCTAAGCAATTAATGAAACCGTAATTTTAATGATATTTGAATTTGAAGCTCAATTTTTCTCAATACAAAACCGACTCGATACATTTATCTTTTTTAAATTTGATAAATTGCTAGATAACATCGTCTTCTTAATTTTAGTGAAAAACTTTTTTAAATCATTGCTGAGCAATTGCAAATATTGCTCCTATTAAAAGAAATTGCATTATTGTTCAACGGAAGTCATTTGAGACTTTCTAGGAAATTATTTTCATCCGATTGTAACCGAAAGTACCCTCAAATTGAAGCTCCTGCAAAACTGAAGTATAAAGGTGCTCCTCACTTTACTTATTTTAGAATCTTCTCATTAAAAATTGCCAGATTATAATCACGTAATCTTTTCCTCCCAAAAAAATACTTAAAAAAAATCAGAAAAAAATCGAAAATTTTGAGAAAAATCTCGAATTTTTTTTGATGATAAGAGCAGAAATGAATTTTGGGCTAAAATTCCCTAAGGCTATTTGGTAAATTTATAATGTCCCAAACCTGAATTAAAAAACCGTTAAGTACCCCTTAACATTGAATTGGGGAGTTTTGAAGGACATAAATAAAAACTACTACCTGGTAGTAAATTAAAATACATGGTCCATACAGTATGGTCCAAACAAACGAAACACGTTGATAAATTGTATTGACCTTCTGAGGGTTATAGCTACCAAAACGATTCCGAGCACAAAAAACGTCTATAGATCTCTAGTGCTCAGAAACAGATTTTTGAAACATTCATAACTTCGATTTTTAGCATATTAATAATGGGTCTATCAAAAATAGAGAAAAAAAATCTTATTTCGAAAAAAACACGTTCGTCTAGACGCGTCTATAAGGTCAAAACTGCCAATTTTCCACTGTTTTTTTTATTTTCAAATACCATAATAATGTAACGAGTATTGATATACAGTATGTGATATAGTTTTCAAACTCTTGACATCGGGTATAGTTTGGCTTTCAAAATAAAATCTACCTAGTTACCATTTTTGATTGGCCGTAATTACCTAATGACAATTTTCATTTCGCAAGTAAAAAAAACACATACTGTACAGTATGTAAATTTGGTCAGGAAAAGCTTTAGCTCAAGGAATGGCCTTGAGATTTATGTCATGAGTAGCCAATGAGCGCACGCCAAAAATTGTTTTACGCGATCAAAAATTTACATACTGTATTACATTTCACTAAAGTGTCTAAACATTTGAGTAACACATTTAGTTAGAGTCTTTAGAAATTTAGAGTCTTTAGAAATTAGAGTCGTTTAAACATTTAGAAATTAACCCCAATTTCGGTTTTTAA
>SCLH01000568.1:96016-135439 GCA_004367855.1 Oikopleura vanhoeffeni | reverse complement strand
CATCCTTCGATTTCCGTCAAAAATATGCTACAGATTTTTTTTCATCGCTTTTTTGCTAAATTAGCTAGTTGATTGTTAAAAACTTCGCCGTTGCGCATACTATACCGTATAGAAAATCATATTTTTGTATATTGGAATTTGACACCAATGATTGCTGCTGAAATACTTTTTCGAACAAAATCATAATTTTCACTCAACGATTAAAAAGCTAGAAATTTGCTAAAATTTTTTTCTTTCTTATTTGACCATTTCAAACCAGCATGCTCAACTTTTCGGAAAAAAATGATAAGATCAGCGTTCCAATTGTTTATTTCAGACCTCATTCAGCTACAATACGAGAAAAACTACCCGCCGAGGCAAAAAATATCAAAAAGAAGCGAAAAATACCCAAGGTTAATATGATTTAGCAACAATACAATAATAAGCTAGGATAGTTTATAAGTCACCCACCCTTTGTCCGCATCCTATTTTTAAACGGGACAACATAATTCCGAACGGAATTCCATCCAACATCCAAGAAAAAACTTAACTACCAAACTTTTTCATACTTCACCAGATGTCCGGTAAAATTGTAAAAAGTCGGTTCTGAGAAAAAGGCCGATTCTTTGGGAATTTATTTTAACTTAAGTTAAACGTTTCCACGGTTTTTGTTTAACATTTTTAATTTGGCGCCCCTCAAAATATATAAAGAAAACACTCTAATTTGACTCTTCTAGAGGTGTCATATAACATAAATTTACTTAATAATAACTTATAGTACGGACAAATTGTAATTAAAAAAAGCGACCTCACTTATAAGCGTCAAATAACAAAAGTTTTGACACAAAACGCGTCAATTACCGAACATAAGGTGATTATCAAAACATTTGGTCTATAACTTATAGACTACAGGGGGGCAATATCGCCGAGACAAAAAAATCGGCGATATTGGCACATTCGGCGATATTTGCACTTAGGTCGTTTTTTTTACTTATGCCTAAATTGTTGCATTGAATAGATTGAAAAACTAGACATAGGATGAAGTTGTATGATAGCTCATTCGAAAGCTAGCGTTTCAAACTAACTAATGCCCTAAAGTCTGGTCCTGTACCATTAACCGGTTCACCGGATATAAACCGGAATTTCAACCGGAAGTATTTTAGCTAAAAAGCGTGAAATTGCGTAGGTTTTGTTTGGCGATATTTGGCCGGCGATATCGGGCCCCCCTGTTTAAGTTTTTCCTTGACTGAAACTTTAATCACAATAAGAAATATGGTACTCTAACAAAAATAATACTCGCATCAATATTTCTTGCATACATACATGTATGTGTTTTGAAAGCCAAGCTATCGCCGATGTCGAGGGTTTAAAAATATAAGCCGCCTTATTACCATTTTCTATTGGCCGTAATTACCTAAAAAGTTATTTTCATTTGCAAGTGAAAAAAACACATACTGTACTTAATGTATAGAAGTATTGTTTATGATACATGTAACATGTCGCAATATTCTCGCATACATACAGCATGTCACATTTTTGCTTCCGTTTTTTATTTTTCCATAATTTACTATCCGCAAATCAAAACGTTTCGCAAGCACATACGTGTTTGCCAGATTAAAACGTTTTGATTGGCGGATAGTAGGTTATGCAAACATCAAGAACGGAAGCAAAAATGTGACATGATGTATTTCTTATTTTTATTTTTCTATTGAAAAATAGTTTTTATTGACGTTTCGGGTTTTTCATTATCAAAACTTCAACTTTTGAAAATGAAAAACCCGAAACGTCAATAAAAACTATTTTTTAATAAAAAATTACAATATTTAATGTCTCCAAAACCTCCAAAATATTTATTATTGTCATTTTAAGTTTTAACTCGTCCTGTGACTAGATTACTAGTATTATTTTTCGATTTATTTAAATAACTAAAGTTGATATACAAATGTTGAATTTAAATGGATTTTAGCGTTCAACTTCCCATAAAAGAATGCAACCTAAGAAAGAACCTAGAGATATCATAAACGAAAGACTCCATCAACAAGTTTTAACATATCAGGTAAGAAAATTTAAATTAGGGTTAACTTTAATTTTAATTATTAAATAATCAATTAATTGATGATTAATATATATATATTGTAAAGCATCACCACCAGCATTCCCATCATCACACAATGGCTCTCCCGTTAGTGGTAAACCCCCTTGGAGTAAACTGGTCTCCCTTCGCTATTCAGCTTAATGTAAGTTACCAACCGTAGATATACAGTATATCTATAGATATACAGTATATATATGACATATACTGTATATACCACTGGCCGGTCCCTAATATACAGTATGTCACATTTTTCCCGCGATCTTTGTTTTTTTGCTGAAACCTGATTGACACCTTTGATTGGTCTATAATATTTTTAATTTTTTAAACACCTTCATCTGTTTGAATTCAAATTTTCTGATCGGCGCAGGTTAGTCTCAGCAAAAAAGTAAGATCGGGAGCTAAAATGTCACATGCTGTATTCTGAGGTAGACTTTTTGGCTCAGCTTTGACCACATGTGATTTTGATCCGAGTACCGTTTTCATGAAGGTTTCCAGTCGAAACTCTCGACTGGAATTCACTTCAAAAACCAGTCACCCTATTCATTTTTTTTTAAATTGAAATCATTTTTGGACGCATTTGTGGTCAAAATCGACGCACCAATAAAAATATCACTTTTTTCTATATCTTTGTAAAAATGTTTTCGAAATCTTTCAAAAATTATAAATAAATGTCAAAAGATAATTGCGGTATGCGGCATACCCCAAGACCTTAGAAACTCAATAAAATTCCCACGGACACCCTTCATATGACACCTCTTTTGGGTCAAATTCCATTTTCGTATATTTTAACTCATCTGGACAAATTTTATAGAGAAATGTTTTGGCGATACTTATTTTGCTTTATATATGGAACCGGTTATTTAAAGTTGAAATTGGTATTTTCACGAATGAGAATACCGGCAATAAAACATAAATTTGTTTTTGCTCAAATTATACCCTCATTTTTTCCGTTTTTTTCTAAACCCCTAGTTCAAAAGTTAGATTTTGCCAAGTCCGCCCTGTGTATGACAAATATTAGACGGTCTAGTTAAATTTTTGGTTTTCAATATATTTAAACATGTCAAATAACAAAAAACATCCCGGGAAAGAAATGTCCTAAATGTCAAAATATAATTAAAATTTTCTGTTGTGTTATCTTGGTTTCACAAACCGTTAAAACATAGTTTTAAGGATCCATTAGTAATGGCAAGTTTACACACTGCTCATCAGGTGGCGTTACATAAACCCTTACAGAGTGCACCGTCCGGGAAATGGAACTCTATGCATGCTAGAATAGCCCGATTTATTTATCAAGAACAGAAAAAGAAAAATTCAAAAGAGGAAAAAACAAAAGTTATTGATAGACCAGAACAGGGCCAGACATCCGAAACTAGCACAGCAAAAAACCGCACAAAAATTTTACCGAAAAAGAAAAAAACTCCTTTAACTAACAGGTAAAATTACTCAAGTAATTACAAGTCTATAACCTCTAGAATCTAGAAATATGGGCCATGTAATGTATTTCGGCTAATAATATATTTTAACTATTTATTTTACAGGTCTGGTTCTATACCGTCTGCCTTTGCTCCTATTGTTTCTCCAAGTTTGCCAGATGGGTCTCGCAGCCTTTGGGATCGTCAATTTATCCCTAATCCAAATTTTTCGCATTTTCAACGGTTTAATCACATATGATCATAATTTCTGAAATTATATATTTTTATTGTTCTTTCTTTGCCCCAACTCGATATTATTTATCTATCAAAGACATTATCACGAATATTCTGTCAAAAAGTTACCTAAATAATAATTAAAACTTCTTTTAAATTTCGCACTGTTTTCATCTAGCAGGCTCGCAATACATTTTACGTATTTTCTCAATTGTATTGTTATTCATAGCAAGATATTTAATAGCAAAAGATTCGATATGTTAATTTCATGAAGCAACTTTTAGTAGATTTCAACTGATATGTTTTTGCCCATTTTAACGTCACAAGTGCATCATTGTTTTTCGGCTTTACATTGCGTTTGCCTACACTTGAAAAGCCATATATGAAATTTTCTGCATTAATTAAGGTATGCTTATATTATAAGCATTATAAAGAAACATGATGTAAAATTCCATAAAAATTGCAGAAAATCGATTGTATTTCTGCGTTTCTTGTGCAATTTTGAAATTAAAACAAAATTTTCCGTGCTAAAGATACTTTCATAATTCAAATTTCATGAACATTAACACCAAGATGCTCATTTAAGTAATTACATTGTGTTTACTGTGGTGTCAGTTTGAAATTTGAAGGTGTTTATTATAAATCATTCAAGGTTTTTATTAAACAATGGTGAATTTTCATATTGTATTTAAAATTAACGAGGTTGTAGTCGAAAATGCGGTTATAACAAAAAAAAATTAATTGGGGCAGCAAATAATTTCACTTGGAAGCCCTTTTTCATGCTATTGCATTTTTATTTTTTTCTATCAATAATTTATCAAATTCTAAAGATCAAAAAACATTTAAAAACAGTATTTCACCCAAAAATGCGATTTTTAATACATTTGTATAAGAAAATTTACACGACAATAATCAGCTTGTCCTTGAACACATTTGTCAGCATAAAAAAACATTGTTTTCACATCAGGATATCTCATTTTTGAGTAAAATTTTGGACCCCTTGGAAACGCATTTTTCAAATTAATAGTTGGTGTAGGTTTTTATCATAGTATCGGAACTGTGTAGATGACAACATTAAGCTCTGAATAATAAACAAAATAATTATAGAATGGAATCGTTAGAAGGTTGCCTTGAAATTTTATCAAAAAATACGCGGGTAAATGGAACGGACCCGTTAGTCCTGCAGAAAATTTATGATTTATCGCATGATTTTTCGTCAATTTCCAAAATTATTTCTAGTCTGCCAAGTCAGAATCGAGCTAGCAAAAGAGCATTATGGAGATTTTGTGATCAAAAATTAAATTTGGATTTTGAGAGTTCAAAGCATGAAATTATCAATATGGCGTTTGATACTCTAGGTGATATAAAGGGAAAGTTAGATTTACTCTATTATTTATGTGCTTATGCAAGAAATCAGATTGTATCTGGAATTTTAAGTCCAGAAATTTGGGATTGGATTACAACATATAGTCAAGGGTTAAACACTCGTGAAATCGTTTTGTCGTGACAGCATATGCAACCATGTGTCAATAATGTACACCAAGGGCGCTAGAGGGTGAGACGGCGCGGAACATGTTTGTAGTGTTTTGAATCAATATTTTGAAAAAATTGAGTTTTCTTTATAATGGTTATAAAGTTTGAGCTTTGAAGCTCAGGTGTGGTTGAGCTGCAGATACAGTGAGGCCTCGATCAATTTTTTGCCTAATCCCTCTTAGGCCAAAATTTTTACACTCTCAAAAATTTGCTTTTTCATGAATGAGATAAATAATTTTTTAATTTAAAAATATTTTATTTAAAAATATTTTCTTACTAAAGGCGAAATTTTTCAATCTTATAATTATTTCTTGTTTATCATATTTTCAAACCCTTTTTACAGCAGGAAAAATTATGAAAATTTGAAAAATTCTGATTTGGACCAAATGGCTTATATAACAAAAATCTTGAATGTTATGCTTACGCAGACCCAAGGTGAATTTGTGCCTCTTCATACTATTAAAGAATTGTTTGAGGTCATGAAAAACTCATTGGAAACAGAAAATCAGCTCAATATCGAATATTTCTCGTCATTATCTGTTTTGATTGTAAATATTGCAATAAAGACGGAAAGTTCTGTTATGGATATTTTCAAAAAATTATCCATTCAAAATTCACGGGAAGCAACGATTTCAGAAATGTTTTTATCAAGAGCATTATTGTCTGGGCTTTCCAAGGAATATATGATGGAAGAATTTTTTCAAAATCAAACCGCAGTAGAAGGAACGGAATTATTTTACGATAAAATTATTTTTTCCTATTCGAATTTGATTTGTGAAATTCTTGCCAAGAATTATGGAATTATTCGAGCACAAATTCGAGTGACAAAAACTTCTCTTGGCTGGACATGATTATTTGTATGTGAATTTCGTGTCCATGAGAAGCGTTTTCAGCCCAGAGTGTTTGGTTTCTTCAAAATTCGAATATAATTTGAACCAATATCTGCGCCCATAAAAAAATGAGCGTGTGAATAGACAAAATGACAGAAATTGGTGAAAACTTATGCACTTTTTAAATGTCAAAATTTTCAAAAAAAAATGTGTAAAGTGACAAAATGGCCGTTCAAAAACTTTAAAAATGTATTGAATGTAAACATTTTTCAAAGACCATTATAAGAACGAAGCGGCACGTTTTCACACGGACACACACAAGAGTATTTTTCATTTTGGTTTTCATGAAATATTTTTGTTTTCCAGAAGAAAGTAGTGAATAACATTTCAAAAAAACGATGCACAATTTTCCTGTTCAACTTTAAAATAATATTAATCATGCTTTAACAGATTTAACCTATGTATTTGATAAAAACAAAAATAATTCCGTACTCAGGTCTTCTCTGTAAATTAGTAAACGTCACAAATCAGAAACTAGAACCGACTCACATATGCTATGCACTACGAGGAATTGCCGAAGTTATCGAAATGTTAACGAAAAAAGAAATTCAAGTATCATCTTCATTCTACGAATATGTTACTGAAAATTCTATTTATGAACGATTTGGGGAATATCCACTAGATGTTGCTAGAGTTAATACCTGGAAAATTTATTCATTTGATATTCAAGATAAAATGAAAAATATCGAACTTTATTCTGACTGGTTGGATTCAGAAATCGAAAATGTATTAAGAACTGGATATACTAGTAGATTTGGTCTTGTGAAACTATCTGCATTTTGTACACCAGAAATTTTTGAGAAAGTTACAAAAATCATGCCATTGAAAGATTTTATCGAAAAAATTACATTTTCTTGTTCCAACCAAGTATTGGCGCAAAGCTGTGGAAATATTTTATCAAAAGTTTGCACTGTTGAACTTAAAAACTGCATAAAATGGATTATAAGCTGTTATTTGAATGAAAATTTTGAGAAAATTGGAAAAAGAAGGTTTTTGGAAGTCGCACTGCCGAGAATTTTATCTGATCATAAATTAGCGGGAAATATAATTCTTAAAAAATGCGAACCATTTGATAAACTTGAACTTACACTTCTAGCAATAACAGGAATGAGCTAAACACTAAATAAGTTATTTCCATTCAAAGCTCATCGTTATATTTTACATATAAAACTGAAATTTTATAATTTTCAGACATCTTTATTTACTTAAGTAATTATTTATTTATTTAATTATTATGCAAAAAACTTTAATCAACCCTTTTTAAATTAATAAAGCGTTTTTGGAAAAAATTTGGTCCGTTTTTATGCAGTTTCAAATACAAAAAAGTATATTCGATGGAAAAAATGCCTTCACCAGCTATTTTTGAATAAATAATATAGTATAAGGGCGAGATTTAAGTTTAGCGAAGTGAAAAAGTAATGATAAAAGGCTTTTGTATGTTTTCGAGAATGGTACATCCGATTCAAACAAATCCAAAACTATCCCCTGGTCAATGAGTTGATACATCGCATTCGTTTTGGTCTTGCAATCAACTTACCAGTTTTCCAGTATTAAGTAACTATTTGAATAAAATAGGAGCAAAACCTGGAGTTCGTATTGAATAATTTTTTGTTTACATGTTTTAAAGGGGTTAACTGTAACTCACAGAAAATGTAATTCGACGAAAATAGCTCAAAAACTAGGTTTGATTTAAAACCAAACATAAATTTAAATAAATCAAATTTGGGTTCAGCCTCATAAAAAGTATTACGACTGAAGAAAATCGATTTTGATTGTTCAATCATCAGTATAAATTCTTTGAACGAATTGTGTCGTTCAAATTCCATCGAAAATAGACTTTACGCTCTGTCGTATATCATTTCATGTCGAAAAACTTCCTTGCCTTATACAGATGTCCAATTAGAGCTTATAAATTATTGTTATTTCGGATGATTAGGTCACTTCCTCGAAATCGCATATTGATAAAATGCCGTAGATGTTTTAAGCAATAAATAAAGATTTTTGGCAGGATGTCATTGAAAACCCATTGCAGATTTGTGGTGGTCTGTGCGGGGTATGTAACCCCGATAGCAGCGAGCTGCCTATAAAAATATAACTCTTATGGGGAATTAGACTTAAGTTCTCCAGACCAAAAGTTTAATCAGCGTAGTATGCCTGCCCAAAAATGAGCCAGTTTTAAGGGGGTTTCAGTTCGCTAGATTTTTTTTTTTCATATTGGAGTTATGTAGATAAAAGTCCAGTAAAAAATGATTAACTGACCGACAAAAAATATTTCAGTTTCGGCGGGATCCACATTAAATATGAGTCATATAAATTGACCAGTAATTTTCTGGGTTTTAAAGGGGAGTTCCATCGTCAAGAAATTTGTTTTTTTTTGGAAATCATAAAAGCCAATAGATCGTATTTATCGGGATGTGATGTGGGCGACGATATCTCAGCTTCATTCGTATAATACGTTTTGAATTCACCTATGTTTGTTAAGAGCAATTCCTGTCCAGTTTTTAAAACTTATAAGAATTTTTTTGGTTTTTGGAAGATTTTTTCTTTCAAAAAAAGTACGTTTAAGGGGCGTTTGAATTACAAGGTAAATTCAAGGTGAACAAAATTGAGTATTCTAGATATACTTTTGTGATTGCCCAGTTTTTTGTAGAGAATTTGTTCACTGATTTTTTTTATAACTATCAGGATTTTTCTGAGTTTGAATTTTTTTTGCAAAGAAAGTAGATTTTAGAAAATGTTTATTAGTACAGAAATTCCAATCACCAAAAACTAAGAAATTCACTAAGCGGCCTCGCGAATTTTTGAAAAAAAATACAATATCAAGAAAAAAACTCTCCGCTTCCTGACCTTAATCCAGGCTTTTGCGGTGAATTTGATCCATTTGGAAAATTTTCTAGTATATTTTCAAAGGAATTGGTAAAAATAAAAAAAAAAGTTAGGCGTTGCCCGTGATGGCTCTCCAAATACCTGTTTTGACCACTAGGGGCAAAACTTTTAATTTTGCAGAAATTTTACTTCCACGCTCGAGGTGCATTTAATGGATTAGGAAGTTCGAATCGCAATAACTGAACGAAAAAAGTGATGAGGAATGTAATGAGGAGTAGAACTTTTTATATATGCCTTTTAGGGGTGACGCCTTATCTAAAATCACTTTATCTGAGCGTTGAGGTTGAGGTTCAATCGCTCTGTAATAGTACTGGCACCTTCCTTAAAGAGTGTACTGACGTATTTGGAAAAAAAATAATTATTTCTGAAGCCAAGTTTCTCCAGAAACTTCACTTGAAATGAGTGTAAAAAAGAGCGCCAATTTTCGTCGCCGCACATCTTAAGTGCGAAGAAAAATGGCACTGCTGCCTGCTTTTTCGTCGGATTTATGAGGTGCGTGGATCGGCGTATATCTTTGGCCGAGAACGGAGGGATATCTGGTAATCAAAACATTAAATCAATATATTAAAGGAACAAATTAAGTTGTCGCCCCAGTGTCATCGTACAAAACTAATGCAACTGTTTGTTCAGGAAAAAAAATGGGTTGGGTGAGAATTTAGGGTCCGTAGGAACCCTATTTTTTCTTGCACCAACCCTATGTTTTTTTTGGACAAAGTTTTGCCATGCCCCAAGTGTATCACAATAGTTTTTTATTGAACACAAATACATCCTATCTTTGAAAAGGTGTAAATATAGGGATTAGGTAAACTCGTGTCGCAGTGTACAATCGGTATAGTAACGACGGCAAAAGCTGTTTTCTGGAAGGCTAGGGTTAGGGTTAAAAATATAGGTGTTGTGCTCCGCGAACAAACGCCATATTTTTTTAACAAATAACCATGAGTCTTTCCAGAGAAAGTTTGGCCATAGCATCGAGTGTACATCATAACATGTTAAGCCCCGGCAGGGCCCGTCCGGTAGGCAATACTTAAAAATTTATCAATGTGAAATTAAATTTGCCATAAAATTAATATCCTGACAGGTCCCGCACAGGTGCCCGCCGGGAAGCAAGCACTATTATTTCTCGGTGAAATTGAATTGCCAATAAAATTTAATAGGTCAAGCACCTGGCAAGCCCGCCGGGGGGAAACATTTTTTAAATATTATTCATTGATGAATTAAATTGCCGAAGAAAACCTTCTTTAGTTTATATTAGTTACATAGAATCGTAGATAGATGATATTTTTGGAGAAAAACGTGATAACCTAAATTTAATTCCTGCATAAAATACAAAAAGCGCTCTTGATAAATTCGATACATTCGCTGGTTTTATTTCAATGAATTCAACAAAATTTGAAAAATTCGATTTCCGTGAGTTCGACATTTTTGGAAAATCATTTGCTGTTATTTTTAAATTTTCAAATTCTTTCTTGATTTTAGAACATTTTCCCAAAAATCCCTCGAATTCTTAAAAGTATTTCAACCGAAGTTATGCTACCAATTTTTGTTGTTAGACTTTATAAAATTAGCTGAAATAGTGTGTAAATAATTCACTAAAAGTGCAAAAAGTTGTCCGATCCACATGCGAGAATTAAACATTTTGGTTTTACCATAGTTTAAAACGCATTAGTTCTTGCCAAATAATCACGAGTAAAATCCCGACGCCACTTTAAATTGGTGAATGACCTGGTTTTTTGTTCAAAATGATTTGATTATCCTCCATTTGGTTGGTGAATTTACCTGTATTCAATTATCATATCTTTTTAAGAAGGCACTGACCTCTTTACGACAAGCGAGATGATCCCTTTTTTAATAAAACTATTTATAACCATGAAGACACATTCAAGCCCGTTTCCTAAATTTTCTAAAAAGTCAGACTATTTCAATCTTGATTTCTTTAGACATTTATTTTCAACAGTAAAATCATAAAATTACTGATAAAAAAAAAAGCGCGAAATATTTCCGGTATATTGCCTCTTTTGCGGCAAGTGCTTCCTGTTTGATTTTTGCCCTTCCTCAGTTGCGTCCTCTATCAAAGTAGGCCTAGATTTATCTCTTCAAATTTCTTTGCGAACGAGTAATATTTAATCTATGTTCGGTCTATGATATGAGTATAAACTGAATTTTAGCGGTTTGTAAATCTGTATTTTTTTATATAGACCGATTATATGTCTTTTGTTTGAACGTTTTATAACGATTGTTTTCCGATTAGAGACCGACCAGAGAGAAAAGAAGATTTGGACTGGCGTTGAATTTTGGACTTGCGACACACCTAAGCCCGATGATTATGAAGTTAAATACATGGCATTTTATTTTCTATCTGTACGACAACCGAAATGATAAGTTTTTGCGTATTAATTAATGAGTGGCATCGAACGAATGACTACTATTCTCACCCTTTTTAGCTTGTTTTCCTTAAATATTTGTATGCTTCATAATTTTATTTCTGTAAAAATGCTGGTTTTACTAGTATCATCTGGATAACAAAGATAGTTTGCGATTGAGAAAACATAAACATGGTATCCGTTATTTTGTACAAAAAAAATGGTCGTCAGGAACAGAGTGGTAAGTGATATTATATCCAGCGTAATAAATCTGAAATTGGAAGTTAAGTTTTTCTTTTCACAAATTCGTTAGTCTCGTGCGTCACCTAGGCGCGTGCGATACTTTTTTTTGGTTGCGTTGTGGTTGGGGTTTCATACCCCCGCCCAATTTCGCCATCAGAAGGTAACTCCGCCAAAACTTCTGGTGGTGGTTTCAACGCGATATCGTGTAATTTGACATTCATTACAACTTTTAGAGTGGATATCATATCGATTAAAGAGTTATTTTTTGTTCTATTTTTCATCTGTTCAAAGACCTCACTGGGAATGAATTTAAATTTACAAAAGTCCCTGCATCGCCAAAATTTGACCAGTATTCATGTTAAAATTTTCCAGAGACTGGATGCGAGTGCTGCTGCTGGCTGTAAAGAGGAGGATGTTCTTAACAATTATGGAGATTTTATCAGTTGGCTTTTAAATATGATTATTAATAATTTGATCCCTGGTGCTAATATGCAACGTTTAGGAAAGTTTCAAAAACTTTTTTTAAATTTTGGATTAAGTTTACATATAAATGTGATATAACCATGTCAGTTTCATAACAAATTCTCCATTCCTTGATTTTTTCTTCAACCAAAAACTTTTCCGTCTGATTTTACTAGAGTAATCCGATTTATATCTCTCCGTCGTTTTTTGGTCGAGTTACGTGTAACCTTACTCGGATTCCGAGTCATTTATTTAAAATTATTTATCTGGAAATAAACCTTATCAAACAACAGTCGATCTAGAGATTTTTCAAAACTGGAAAAAAATATTTTTTAAAACTGGTAAAATTTTTTTCAGAGTTAACTCTCACATAATAAACCACATTAATACCACATTAATAAACCACATTAATACGTTACAAATCCAAAAAATAATCCGTAATTATTTTTGATTATTTAATATTTTTTCAAATTTGATCACTTTCGAAATTGTTCATCAGTTATTTGCTTGAACTTGCTATCCTACTTAAATAAAGTAACTTCGCCGGTACTTTCTGAACTGATCCGAAAAATGCTTGTCAAAAATGGACCCTTACTTCATAAATCACTGATCGACTGCTTGTTTCATTCGTTTACTGATGTGAATATTTCAGCCTTCGACAATTTAATTAAGTTGCAAAATTTAACTGGGGAAAACCCGGCCATTCTTTCAAAATCAAGTGAAATGGATTTTATTTCTTTGCTGCGAAAAAGTACTACAATAACATTAGTCAACGGCTATACTTATCAAGTTAAATACAGGACCATGGCACTTATTAAAGATATGAACTGCTAGTATAAAATTTGTCTATTAGGACCTTTTATATGGAGAATATAATAAAAAATAGTCATCTAAAATGTCGGAATCATCGTGAAATTATCTTTCATCTGATGTGTAATATGAGTCATATTATATGACCTCATGTGACTCATTTTGTATTTTGACCCCTAATGGTGTCATATAACAAAATTAAACTTCTTTGAAATATCATTTGGAAAAACAATTTGAAGTTTCCCTGACAACCCTCCTTAATAACTGCTATTCAAGAGTTCATTTGCAAGCTGCCGAAAACAAAATCCCTTTATGGAAAGTGGCCTCATCAGCTTGCATGGAAGTTTGCGATATTTTGACTGATGATATAAAAACCGAAAAAATGATTTATTTATCATCGTCAAAACCAAATTATGGATTAATGGGTTTATTAGAAGGATTAATAGAACTTTGCCGTAATGCCCCAAAACCAGTTCAGAATCAACTTTTGAAATCTATTTATGATGTCTGTATTCTTGCCAGTGAATTCGCAGCTCCAGTTGTTAATAGGCAGGGTGAATATTTATAGAAAAATTGATTTAAAGAAATATTTTTACTTATACATTACAAATCAAATATTCATCGTCTTATGTGGGTTAGTTTTGCGTGGTAGATGCTCTCTGCGTAGGTTAGAAAAATTCGATCAGTATAGTTACTTGTTAAAGAATGCAAAATGGCCAGAGCTCATGCAGCACTTTCAGCCTAAATTTCAGTCATATTCCGATTCAAAAGTATCGCGCTTTGGTCCGTTTTTAGATAGCTTCAAGTGGGGTTTTAAGACAAGCGAAAAAGGCACATATATATACGACATTTTGGGTCATAATATAACTTTCGAGGGCTGTTGCACTACATAGCCGTTTTTTTTCTATTTCCGGGTTTTACCGGACATTTGCTAAAATTTATCGATTTTCGCCAGAAAAAACATCAAAAATGACTGGTAAAAAATCGGAAATCGAACAAACCGGCTCTTTTTTAACACGTAGCTTGAAGTTATAGTATGGTCCAAAATTTCAGAAAAATAGTATGTACCGGGACCAAACTATTTTTTTGATTAGACTCATCTAAAAAAATCAGACCTTTAGTAATTTATTATTCTTTCAAAGATGATTTTCTTGTTTCGATTCTCAAAAATTTTTAAAAATTAGGTATGACTATAGTAGTCTTATTTGGCTTCGTTCGAATTTTTTCAAGTGAAAAATACCGCCACCGAGGATTTATCTGAAGCAACTGAAATATGCGATAAAGGGAGTTTTTTTCCATTCAAAATCAATGCTACCCAACTTTTGATATTTTATAGTTTTCAAACAATGCTATAA
The DNA here is from genome assembly GCA_004367855.1 of Oikopleura vanhoeffeni. Taxonomy (NCBI): domain Eukaryota; kingdom Metazoa; phylum Chordata; class Appendicularia; order Copelata; family Oikopleuridae; genus Oikopleura; species Oikopleura vanhoeffeni. Next base: position 121,180 of record SCLH01000568.1, on the reverse strand, counting down.
TTTTTTTTTTCAACATAAAAAATCATTCGCCTCTATTAAAGTTCGTCGCCAGAAGGATTTTTACCAGATTCTGATTCCGCTGATTTATTAAAAGATATGAAATTGGTTGACAAACGTATCGGCCAAGATTCAAGCGATGTTGCTCAATGTCTACTAGTCATGTGCTGGAGAATGACAAAATCTGCTTCAATGCTTATGGGTGCAATTTGTCGTATTTTTGAAGGAGAAATTGAGATTTTCAAATTATGTGGTCAATATTTTATCTTGCAATTAACCCGTGGCAGGCATCGAGGTGCATTTGAATTGGCTGCAACTGGCTTTGAAAATTTGTGCAAAAATGCAAGAATTTCGGAAAATCAGGAAATTTTTTCGTTGCCGGAAATTTGGCTTGATTCTTGCTTAGCGATTTTGGCAGACAACGAAAAGGAACTTTATATACTATATTTATGTCACGATACAGTGCTTATAATAAGTTGCCATTTTTTTGGTTTTTACCCACAGATTTAAATAAACAAATAAAAAAAATTTTGGACAAAAAATGCGGAAAATTTTCATAATAGTTTGAATTTTATTGAAATTTTTGCGATTTCAAAAATGAAAACTCGAACTCAAATCTTTCCTAAAATGAATAAAAATCAGCGAACTATAATAAGCATAAAAAATATACTGAACTATTATTTGTCGGTAAGTCTATAAAGACTTCAGTGCCCTGCTGGGTTTTATGGCACGCCTTAGGTAATGAAGATTATACTTAACTTATCCGTAGAACTTTGACGTCAGAGACTAAAGAGTTGTGTGATTCATTGGTTCAATACACATTGATCTTCTGTATTACAATCAAAACAGGTCCTAGACGTGTCTCTGACGTCAAAGTGTCTACGGAGTACGTAAGTAATAATCTTCGATATGGATTATTTACCCTCACCTGGAAGATTCTTAACCATTGTGAGCAAAAGCCTTTATAAAGGCTTTTGCATATTTAAAAATATCCTAAAAATGCAAAAAAAACAAATCGTAGAATTGTCATCGTTCGAATACATTATAAGGAATTTTTGCAAGGATGTCAAGAAAATAACTTATTTTTTTTGTTGGAAATTTTGTTCAAATATATACGGAGGGTTGATTTTTGAGATTTTTTCCAATCTTTTACTTCTAAAGGAAAATTAAATGCGACCTATTGGCGTCAATTAAAATTTGAAATAGTCAGTTTTTTAGGAAAGTGTTTTGCCATGGTTGACACTTGAAAACAAATATTAAATTGGTATACAGGAAACAGATATTTTTCAGAAGTGATATTCAAAATTTTCAATTTTAGTATTTCACGAAAATATTTTAATTATTAAAAATTAATTGCGAGCATTAAATATTGTCACAGAGTCACTTGATTAGTATATTCGACTTAGAAATAATATCAGAAGTGTACTAATATGCTTTTATAGGGAAAAATAACCATTTTTAATGAAAAATTGTGATTTTTCATCAAATTTTAGACCTATTTAAAAAACAATAATTTTTGATTGATTATATATAGACTTAATCAAAAAAACGATGGACATAGGTGCATGATCCTTGTGCATCGATTTCAATAAGCAAAATAAAATTTGTGTGAACACCACTGTGAGCTTGTCACGTGATATGCCTGTACTCGCTCTTATCATTCGATTTTCTAGATAAAAATCAAAATTCTAGAATATAAAAATGTCGGATGCAAAATATATCGTTTGAACTTACTTATGCAAAAAAATTGAAACTCCAACTACCTTGGGCTTTCTGTAATACGCACTTGAAAAAAGCCTTTTATAAAAGCTTTGTACCTTGACAGAACTTTTTTTCTGTGCTCACAGCGGGTTAATATTCAATAATTGGAAATGCCGAGAATATGATTAAGTGGCCGCCCAAATTTAAGCCGATTTCATTGGCTTATTCTTAAATTAATTATTTTGATCCGCTGGGACGTTTGTAGCTTATCAAATAGTACACATCTGTCCAGCAAGGGGACTTTAATCCATATGTTCTAGCAAAACCAGTCAAGATAGCGACAATTTTGTGGTTATAAATCCTTTGAAAATTTGTAATATTTTTCTTATCAAATTGTATTTATAACTGTTCAAAGTGTAAAAGTTTGTGCAATACTCGTCGATCTGCTGGATTGCCTTATCTATTTTCAGCAATTTGTTCATGTGACATTGGAAAACGGGGAAAGCCTTTACTTTTAAAAGCAATGGATAAAATTTTTCCACTTGCCAAGCAAGTCGAAAATCCTGAATTATCGTGTCATGGGCGAAATATTTTGAGGTCTCTTTTCCGTGAGAAAAGTTTAGGAGAAGATGTTCTTGTTTTTGCGGAAGATGCTCTCATGTGTTCAATTTCAGGCTTTGCCGATAAATCTTGGGCGTTACGTAACACTTCTGCTATGCTTTACTCAACCCTGTGTTCTAGAATTTTTGGAGTGAAAAAAACGGATGAAGAGGCGAAAATTTCGAATAGCGAATTTTTCTCGAGATTCACTAAATTGGAAGGATTTCTTTTAAAGAACCTGGAAGAAGGAAGCAAGCTTGTTCATGATCACAAATTACCGCCTACGCTTTTACCAAGTCTTCTCATTATTCAAAGACTTTATCCAACCGGAAACTCTAAAAATGAAGCCAGGTTTATTGACGTCCTATTCCGATGTGCTGGGTCAAGAAGTAAGTGAAAGCTCTTTAAAGTTTTGATCGAGGCCATAAATATTGCCTGAAAACCCGAAACTTTTAACTTGTTTTCCCCGATATTGCTTTTCACCCTGCATTAGAAAAGTTTGATTTTAAGGAGTCCCTCAAAACTGGCGGAAAATGCCGTTTTTTCTATGTGGCCAAGCGAAAGTGATATTTTTCATGTCATGGTTTTTTACAAAAACTATGTTACCATTTAAGGGGTACTCCAACGGTTTTTTAATTCAGGTTAGGGACATAAAATAAATGCAACCAAATAGCCTCAAGAGGCAACAAAAAGCTGTCTGCCTCTAAATCATAAAAAAAAATTTCGAAGATTTTTCTCAAAATTTTCGAGTTTTTTTCAGAATTTTTCTAGAGTATTTTTTGAGAAAAATACATAAACCTCAAATTTTAATGAAAAATTCTAAAAATAGAGTAAAAGTGAGTAGCCAACCTTTTTACTTCAGTTTTGCAGTAGCTTCAATTGAGGGTACTTTCCGGTACAAATCCGGGATGAAAATAAATTTCTAAGAAAACTCCAAAAAATTGACTTCCCGGCTGAACCAAAAATGCAATTTTCTATTAATAGGAGCGATGTTTAAAAAAAAAGAGTTTTCCAACTAAGAAATTGAGAAAGACATGCTTGCACGTATTATATAAATTTAGAAAAAAATGTATGCTAGTTGTTTCGAGAAAATTGTTTCAGTTTGGAAATTTTTACATTTTTTGATTCTAGAATATAAGGGAATCAATTTCAAACCTGAAACGGGTAAGCAGATTTTTTGTTCAGTAGACTATGCGCTTTAATTTGAATGGTACTTACAGCTGCAATACGATGAAATTTTTTTTCTAGAAAATCATGAAAATTGACTTCCGGCTGAATAATCTGCAAATTTTCCCTATAAATAAGAAAGCGATGTTTTAAAAAAAAGTTTTTGCACTAAGAAATTGAGAAGACAATGTTTCTTCCTATAATACAATTTTAAAAAATTGTATCGAGTTGTTTTCTAGAAAACTGAGCTTACAAATTCTAATAAAATATCATGAATTACAGTTTTTTATTATTCTAGAACAAGTCCGATCGAAAATTTTCGCAAAATATTTCCGATAACTGTCAACTCTAGTAGTCATTGTTATTCTTACAAAGGTGTAAATCAATTTCATTAAGACCGTTTCCGAGATAAAAAGACATTGAAGTCAAAATCAGTGTTTCTAGAACTCTCCCCCACTTGGTGCTGTGGGTGCTAAAAAAACTCCCGTTTTTACTTTTGGTCGGAAAGCAAAAGGATAGATCTTCCTTTTAGGTTTTTCAGAATTTTCTAAATTAACTTGTTTTCGTTTTGTTCTGAGCCTCGATCTAAAAATGTCAAAAACCGTTGAGTACCCCTTAAAGGGGGTAATCCGACGAGGCTGTATCTCGAGACTCAGAAGTGATATGGAAGCTAATTTTAGTTGCATTGTCATTTTCGTGGCTGGTTTGCTTCCAAAAAATATAAAAAAAAATTTCGATGTAAAAATTTTTCAAAATTTTCTAAATATTTTGCCAAAAGTTTTATTTTCTTTAAACGCGCACTGTATCTTTTGAAGTAATAACTCGTTTGCTCTAATTTTGTTGCATTAGATCACTTGTGAAATTAGATCTTGGAAATGAACAATAAAAAATTTCGAAAATTCCTCGAATACCAGTCAACGCCCGAATCATTTTTAATAATTTCTAAATTCAATTTACAAATGCTAGTTTCCCGGAGTTGAATATGGGAAAAATCAACTGATTTTTCCGAGTGAATCTAAATTGGAATAAAATTTTGGCAAAAAGTTGAAAATATGATCCAAAAATTATAATTTTCTGTTGAGAAGAAATGTAAAAAAAATTCCGAAATAAGAAATAGAAAGTTAAGGGGGTGGGTCGTCGCATTTTAAAAGAGGTGTTCGATAGCCAATTTGTCGCACAAGTACAAATCGTTGGGAACCCAATTTTTACCTCTCTTTGTTATATTTAAAACAAAAATCTTGCATCTAAAAAAATAATCAAATCCAAATTAACAAGATGGCTCGTCCAATCCCAGAAACGTGCTTACAAAAGTGACGGAAATTCATTTTTTCAAAATGTATCTCCTCCCTGGCGTTTTTAAAGGTTCAACAATCGATTCATGTTTTAAATTAAACCGTGACAGAACGTGATGCAGAACGCGCAAAGGTGAGTTTTTTGGAAAAATTCTTAGATTTGCCCTTCAGAATCAACCAAAAACTATAATTTTGCTCTAGGCTAACATAGGGTCAAAATACTGTTTTTGGTGATTCTGAAGCCAAATCAGCAAGGAAAAAAATATAAAAAAATTTATTACCCAAGAAACTCTTGGCGGTCTGCTCACGTTCTGTCCGGTTAATTTAAAACAGAATCATTGTTGACCTTGAAAACTCAGGGAGGAGATAGCATTTGAAAAAAATAATTCCGTCACTTTTGTAAGCACCGTTTCTTGATTGACGGCCATCCGTTAATTTGGATTTTTTTTAGGATGCAAGATTTTGGTTAAATATATCAAAGGAGACGTAAAGTTGGTCTGACGATTTTGTACTTATTTTTGCGACAATTGGCTATTAAAAAACCCTTAAATGCGACGACCACCCCCTTAAAGGAGGTTGAGTGTCTCCATATTATCTTTTGAATCCAGGAAAAATAAGACATAATTAATGGTAAACTGAGTTAAGCGGCAAAGTCAATTATATTCTAAAAAATTTGAAAAAAATAATTTTCGAAAATTTTGGGAATTTCAATTAAGAAAATGTGATTTTGTGAATCAAAAAAATAAATTTGTATGGTGTTTATGACTATAAAACCACGGATATTTCGAAAATGATATCCCAAAAAAATCTACGAATTCTGGGAACGTGGCAAGATTCAAATTTTTTTTAAATGAGCTCAGTGCGCGCCCCTTGTCCGAAATTTATTATTCACAAAAAATAAAAGTTAATAAAAAATTTATAGATCGACAATGGTACCCTTTCATTCCCAAATCCTCTTTTAATTTACCGCTAATTCACAACCCCCAGAAAAACCGCTACTTTCCTTTAAAAAAAATCTAAAACCATAAAAAAATTTTATAAGTAAACAAAACTTGGCACAAAAACGACCAATTGTATATTTAAAGTTAAATATCGACGCCCACTCATTATAGTAATTTTGTAATCAAAATAACGCACCACAAAATTTTGCACATTGAAATGTGGAAAATCAAACACCCGGATGATCAATTTTGGCCGAAAATCTACTGGTGGACAGGCTGAATGTGCCAAAAAAAAGGGTGTTGTTTTTCCGACGTTTTGGGTAAAAGATTTTCGCCCTGATTGGCTGTAAATCGACAAAAAAGTGCGGAAATCGACAATTTTGAAATATGAAAGTGTAGAATTAAAAATTGAAATGCCACCAAAAATTTTCTTGGTACGGTTTGCTGGAAACAATATTAGCAACTATAGTAATTTTGAACACAGCGGATTCCTTAGAAAACAAAATAAAGTTTTTCATCAAAATTATTTTTTGATTTCTAGCACCGTTTCTGTTCGAAATCAGAGCATAGTTGCTAATATCATTTTCAAGCAAACCGTACCAAGGAATCTTTTGGTGGTAATTAAATTTTCTAATTCACACTTTCATAATTCAAAATTGTCCGATTTCGCCGCAAACTTTTGTAGATTTCAGCCAATTTGCGGAAAAATTCCCTAAAAAAGAACGACCGATTCAATGTTAACCAACCCTTGGCTTGTATAATAACAAGAACATATATTTTTGTTAAAAAACGCGATTATTCGGGATCCGAGTCGGGATCGGGATATGCCCGCGACCTCGGAATCGGATTGAAAAATTTTTATGAGTCGGGACCGGCGGGATCGGGATTGAAAAAAAAAATATGAGTCCGGGACCGGGCGGGATCGGGAATTGAAAACTCATGCCCGTTTTAAGAACACTGACTCCGACTAACCATCTGGTTAACTCGCGTTAAACACGCGTCTCTGCAACTTTTTTCCAACGAAACAAGGATCCAGGGCTTACATGGAAAATTTTTGAATAATTTCGTGGAGGTCAGGTAAAATGTTTTGAAATTTTAGCGAATCGGTTCTATTTTTTCGAATTTGCCCTCAGGGGGCCAGCAATCGGGTGTCGAAGGTGACGAAAAATGGCCCTTTTTTAGAACGTTTTGTTAAAATACTTTTTCTGTAGAAATGCCATTTTTGAAATATAAGGGCCAAAAGGTGTTCGCGAATATTGAAATCGGTTTGTGTTTTGAAATTTTCGGTCTAATTCAATCGACGAAAAAGTGCGGAAATTGACATTTTTGAAAAATAAAAGTGATAAATCAGACAATAAAAATGCCACCAAAAGATTCCTTGAGTATGATTTGCTGGAAACTGTATTAGCAACTATAAACAGCGGATACTAGAAAAAAAAATAAGTTTTTCATCAAAATATGTTTTGATCTTCTAGCACCGTTTCTGTTCGAAATCAGATCATAGTTGCTGAATCACCGTTTCCAGCAAATCATACCCCAAAGAAATCTTTTTGGTGGCATTTTATTGTCTGATTATCACTTTATTTTCAAAAAAATTGTCATTTCGCGCACTTTTTCGTCGATTGACAGCCTATTTTGGCCGAAATTCAAAAACACAACCGATTCAATATTCGGGACTACTTTGAGGCTCTTATATTCCAAAAATGGCATTTTTAGCTTTTTCTACAGAAAAAGCCCTAATGACAAAACGTCTTAAAAAGGCGCATTTTTTCGTCACCTCGACCCGATTGCTGGCCCCTAAGGGCAAAATAGGAAACCGATTCGCTAAAAATTAAACATTTTACCTGACTTCCACGAAATATCAAAAATTTTCGATGTAAGCGCTAGAATCCTTGTTTTCATTGAAAAAACTGAGCGACGCTTGTTTAACCGCGGTTAACCCAGATGGTTGGTCGGAGTGGTACTAAACTGTCATATGGAGTCTCCGAGATTTAGGATAGATCTGTTTATGTACTGCCTCAGAAATGTCCATCTAAATCGGTTCCAGTCGTACGAAAGCCTTGCAAAATCCCGAAAATCACTATCACCACCCCCTTAAGGGTGTGCATGTCCTGATTTGCAATTTTGCAGAGCTAGTTAACGAAAATCTGAAGCTCAAACAATAATTCCGGAAAATGCCAATTTGTAAACCTTTTATCTTGTGAAATCAAAAGGTCAAACTCAGATTTCAATGATTACACCAATTCGTCACATAGTCCGTTACAGGAGGTCATCTGCAAAATTTCAAATCTATCTCCTCACAGAACAATATATCAGAAATCTGTTGAAAAGTGGCAATCATCACGTAGAAATAAGCAAACTAAGGACTTGTAGGAGAGCGTTTTTTCATTTCCATAACTAAAATGTTCAGCGGACCAATAAAACCGACGAATTTTTGGCATTTTTTAACGAATGTTTAGGTTTAATATATATCTCCTCGGAGGTTAAATTTCAAAAAAGATACAAATTTTTTCAAAAGTACACCATGTTACATGCCTGAGATCGTAGGAGCCGTTTTTTGGCAAATTTCGATGCCAGACTCGAAAAATATGATTTTTCGAAAAAAAAATTACGAAAAAATATTCCGAAAAAAAAGTGCTTCCGATTTTTTTCGAAAGTAGGCTCACAAGAAAGCCCAGGAAAACACTGAAAGAACAAAGTTGGCTGACGTCAAGCCGATATTTTGAAGTTTTTGGCAAATTTAACAAACATTATTTTTTGACGTAAATTCTGTAAAATACATAGAAAAAAATTGAAAAAACGCGAAAAAATTTTCTTGAGGATTTGATGCAGAAATAATTTTGTAGACATTCCGCAGGCAATTTGGTGTGACTCTGATTGCCTTAAGTCTTCATAAAATCAGACATGCACACCTCCTTAAAAGGGTGGTAAACGGCAAAATTGGCCAAAAATGTAGTTTTGGTGAATGGTTTCACGGTGAATATAGAACACAAGAAAAATCTGAAACCACCAGAATGAAATATTTGAGTAAATAGGCGTCGAGTCAGGGTCGAATTATGCACTAATAGTCACTTCCGCCGGAAATGACGTTTGAAATTTCTTCTTTAAAAAATTAAAAATGTAACTTGCCCTGAGTTTAAGAGGTTTATGGACTTTATTTTTTTTTAAATGACAGAATTAATAATAATCTACAAAAATGATTTCAAAGAATTTTCGAAAAAAAATTTATAGCGCTGAAATCTAGAAAAACGGTTATTTATCCTTTAAAATCATGGGTTTTGAAAAACGTAACTATTTGAAAAAAATTTAATTTTGTTGATCAATATCTCCGCAAAGGTCAAACCACTTGTTGAAAATAAAACTGATCTGCAAAGAAATTTTGATTAAACTCCTTTAGTTTGTTCTTCCAGAGAGGTTCGAAGTCACATGTCAATTTAAATTTTTAGTCGGATATAATTTTCATATTTTTGTTGAGATGAGATTAACTCGTAAACTTTTGAAGGGAGTCTGTACCCAGACTTGAATTTCTGCATCTAGCTGCCATTTCTCATAAATCGAGTTTCCATTATAACATATATTTTTTATTATCTTAAATTACAATTCCAGGCCAAATGCTATAACAATTGAAAAAAAAACAAATTTTTCTTAAAACGAAATAAAAAGGCATTGATGAGGATAAGAAAAAAAATCGCGAAATTGATCTCCAGTTACAAACAAAAGTGCAATAATATATGAAAATTAAACGTGGTATTTATATTTTTAAACTACGGTCATAATTAAACTTTTAAAATGATTTCTATCGCTTTGTTTTCCATTTAGAGAAAACCGACACCTGGTCCAACCACAATGACCGGGTCAAAGGTTCCAAGTTCATCGTAGAAGACTTGAAAGTACCCTCAAGATAATCGGAAGGGTCGACTTTCTAATGAAAATACAACCGCAACTAATGGGTCAATTAATGTAACTGAAAGGTCACCAAGAGATCAAAAAATGGTCAAAATTTTTGAGATTTCACAGGAGGATTTTTACCTCTCTTGGCGACCTTTGAGTACAATAATTGACCCATAAAGTTGCTAATATTTTCATGAGAAAGTCGACCCTCCGATTCTTTTGGGGGGAATTACAAGTTTCTACGATGATCTTTGAAATTGACGGTAATTTGGATATAAACGGTACACGATATACGGTAATTTGAAAAAAAGTACTCAAATGTTCGTCGGAAAAAGAATTTGTTGATCACTTCAAACGGTTTTAAGGACTTTTTCTCATTAGCAGCCAAAGTCCGAAATAAAATCACGCGACAAAATAATTGAAAACTAAGGTTTGGAATATGTCATAAATTAATCCTTATTTCTTGAAAAATAAGATCACGTGACGTTTTTGGAAAATGCCGTTAATGTTAAAATTCTTAGATAAGTGTTTATTTGGCCTCAAAATTTTCGGCGTTTTAGTTGGTACTATTTGTGTAATTGAACCAAAACTTATTTCTGAATTTTGAAGGTCACGTGATTGTTTTTGACTTTATTGTAATAGAACAAAGTCTTAAAAACTTTTAAAAGATGCTCCCCACTTTTTTCAAAAAGTGTTTTTAAGCAATTTTGAAAAAAAAAAACGGTAGTAATTTTGGCCAACCTTACCAGGTTGTATTATAAATTTTTGTCGGTGTTTCACGCATCACTCAATTTATAGTTTTAATTATAGTGGTGATAACAAGTGATGCGTGAAACACCGAAAAAATAAAATTCAACCTGTATTACTGAATATATGGTCAACGTGATATTTTTGGGTTATGGTGGTAATGGAAAAAAAGTCTTAGGATTTTTTCTGTCATTTAGATTTAAGGTTTATTGATTACTTTATAACTGATCTTGTCATTAATGATTAAGGGTCGTAAAATAACGATTAATGGTGAATGGAAGCTAGATGGCAGAAATCAAGTCTACGAGTTAAGCCTGGCAAAACTCAAAATCCAATTGCCAAAAAAAGACTTTATCTAGTATAGTACTTTCGATGTTGTATATATATAGTAAGAATTTTATTTTTGCTGCATTCGAAATTTTGTTAAACACTTTCTTGCAAATTAATTAATTTTGAACTGAAAAAAAAAACTCATAAAATTAAGCAAAATTTCAAGTTTTTTTTAAGTATTTCTTTCAGATAATTGACGTGAATCTTCGTGATATAGACATCAGGATTTGACTTATTTTTGACATTTTAATTTTTAATGCTGATACGGTATCATGATTTACCGTAATCAGTGATACCCTCATAAAATGGAAAATTTTACAAATAATTTTTTCAAACCTAAGAAATTATATTTCTGCCAAATTTTTTAAGTAACCCCAAACTCTATATTCTTCGAAAAATGTTCGATCTGAAAAAAACGCTTTTCAGGAAAACAAACGTTTTTGACTTCAGATGTTGCGAAATGGAAAATTGTATCAGCCGTTGAATGTGGGCCAAAAAGCGCCATTTGAGCAGTTTTTTTATAAAACGATTACGGACAAATTAGATGAAATATTTTCAATTTCCTTCAATAATTCTTCTTTTATTTTTAAAAATTCATTTATATTTTAATTTGTTGGTTTGAGATATATTAAATGCATTTCTTTTTTAAGTAAAAAACTAAATATTGATAAGCTTTCGATTTCATTAGCAATCATTTTCCAAATCTATAATTTTTCAGAGTCATTTATATTTTTCATGATTAAAAAAAATCTGTTTTCCACTCGGCTATTAAAATTATTCAAAAAATGCGAAAATCGTCTTTTTGTAACGGTACAAACCCCGGTACGATCATACAAAAAGACTTTGGTTTCTTTTTTTTTGAAAAAATTTAGACAAATGTCTCCCGGGTACCAAAACAATAAACTCAAGGACTTTTATTTCAGCTCAGAACAGACGCCCAAATGTTCATCTATCAGTTTGAAATAGAATCTAAATGAAATCCTATACATAGCTATGTATGGCTTTGTCCTCGGAAGCACAATTTAAATTGAACTCAACTCCAGGCTGAGTTCAAAAAACGAAAAATAACCTCTGACGATTTGAAAAAGAAATTTCAAAACTCAAAAAATTGGGTATGCGGTATTTAGGAACTATGGTCATAATGTACTGAGAGGTGCGCTAGAGAGCAAAAACTGGTCAACAAACCTAAGGTCAACCTGCAGTTCATCGTATAGACTTGTAAGTACCGCCTAAAAGATCGTAAGGGTCCGACTTTCCTGATGAAACGTATTAGCAACTATGGGTCAATAATGTAAGCTGAAAGGTCGCTAGAGAGCACAAACTAGAGAGCAAAAGTTTTTTTGGCTCTCTAGCGACTTTTCAATACATTAATGACCCATAGTTCCTTTAATACGTTCATTAGAAAGTTGACCGCTTCCGATTCTTTTGGGGGTACTTACAAGTCTATACGATGAACTTGAGGTTGACCTTGGGTGTTGACCAAGTTTTTTGCTCTCTAGCGACCTCTCAGTACATTATTGAACCCATAGTTCTTAATACGTTCAATTAGAAGAGTCGACCCTCCGATTCTTTTTTGTTTGGGTACTTACAAGTCTATACAAATGAACTTGAGATTGACCTTGAAATTTGAACCGGTCATTAAGGTCAAAAATATTGGTCGCCGACCCTCAATTAAAAAAACGGGGTAGCCGAAAAAAACGCTTAATTTTCACTGGCCAAAAAAATCAGCCTTCTAGCACTTCAATACGGTTCGCCTCGAAACTGGATCACATTTAAACCTGTAAAATCACGAAAGAATTGACCTTAAAATGGATTTTTTTTTTGAAAAATTTTTCATAAAAAAAAAAAATCCTGGGTCTTAAAATGACGCAGAAAAAATTCTCTACAAGATAGGTTAAAACATCAATACCCATTTTTTGAGTTTTTGAAATTCTTTCTTATTTTCCAAAAATCGTCTCTATCAATTCTAGATCCGAGATAGCAATCCGATAACAACCGATTTAATAATCATGTACATCAATTTGATTTTTTTTGTGTTTTATTTACAATTTTAATAATTACAAAAAAAAAAGATGTCAATGCTAAAATACTAAGGTAGACCCTGATTGCAAGTGTGATAAAATTATTTATTTACGGTGATTTACATATATTAAGTGTTTTGAAACATAAATTATAATATTGTTTTATCAGATATGTTTTATTCGACGTTTCGGCTCAACATCCATTCTCAGTGTAAAAGAATAAAGATGCAAAGAATTGGAAAAGTTGTTTTTTTTTTAGTTGCGAACATCAAAAAAGAAAATTTAAGTGATTTACATATTGGATAATATAGGTGGCGGCAAACTTCGCGAAAGTTTTCCAAAATTGTCCATCAAAATGGTCAATATTTCAATCTTACGAGCTCCATAGTAGTAAAATGCAAGTTCCAAAAGTCTCGTAGTTGCCCCTAAAAATAATATTAGTAAAAAATCATTTATAGTTTCGAGCAGTCTTGGCGAACCTGAGGTATGTCATTTTCTTCAAGTATATGTTGAACTCGCTTATCAAGTATGCTGCCATTTGTCCAAAGTTCATGTTAGCGGTTTTTAGGGGAATCCAATATAAATCAAAAAAAATGAAAGCCCTCTCGAATACTCTGCCTAAAAATTAAATGTTTTTTAATTAATTAATTTTTTATTGTTCAAAAAAAATCACCTTTTGAATCGGATCATATTTAAGGATTTAAAAAAAATCAAACCTGTAGTAAATTGAAAAGTCGACAATTAACATAGCGCATTGATAGATATCATAAATACCAATCTGCCATCTTTTGCCCGAAAGGTATATTTTCGTTTGGGACGCCGTTATTCGCTAAATCGAATTCGGCCAACAAATTAAATAATTCAATATCAGCATATTCTTGCAGACCTCAATATGCCTATAGTTAGCCAAGTAACTAACAAGCCCTCTGCGTAATTTTTAGCAAATTCCAAACGGCGGCAAATCTGGCAATTTCCTCGCAAATAAATTTTTTTCTAAAAACCATCGATGGCGGAGGTTCTTGGACCAAAATCTTCGGTTATGATAGTCTTCATATGTTCGTACTCGTAGTTATTTTCAAATCGTCAGTTTCTTTGTATGCAATTAAACAAATTTAAGTTAGTCCCTTCAATTAATCAATTTTATTCCGTTACTGTTGGTTTACTGTCTATAAAGAACCCCCTATTAGGACAATATCAAATAAAAATATGGCCAGAACCTACACTTTTTAATTTTAGCATGTTTCCTCCATAAAGACAATATAGAACAAGATTAGCTGAGTGCAGAAACGTCTATTTTTACTGACTAAACAGGAATACTTTAGATGAGGAGAGGCAAAAAAGGTCTACATAATTTCAGGAATATAAGTATCGTATATATGAGAAAATGTCTTCCGAATCTGAACTTCGTTAGCTCCTAACCGCCAATTTTGAAAAAAATAAGGACAATTAGTATATCAAAAAATCCCGGGCCAATAATGACATAATCTTGCTGTCCTTATAGACGTAAACAACAACTGTACTTATAATATATTTAAATTATTATCAAAGATTAATACTTGGAATTTTTATTTCATACATTTTTTCATAAGGAAATTCCTGGCCGTTTATCCATTTTTCTAAAACGATTTTAATGTTCAAATATAAACAAAATTTAATTTTTTAACCTTTTCTTGTTGGTCCAGTTGACGTCGGTACATAATGTACATATATCTTGCTCTTTTATTTTTGAGAGAAAGCTGAAATTTATTACTAAAATTCTACGAAGAAACGTTTCAGGTCTGCTTTTGATGGAATAATGTAGTTTTCAATCAGCAAAGGCCACCGAGCTTCATGCATACCAAAGATTCGCATTAAAAAATATATCATAACGTTTTTCTTACGTCCCTCTAAAAAGTTTTTGAGTGTTGATTATTTGCCTCATTTCTCTAGGCTAAAATCCTTTAGAGTGATTTCTGTTGAAGCACAAAAAGGTGATGAACCTCTTTTTTTTCAGAAAATACATCATAATGAAATTTGCACTTTTGGAAGCGATGCTATTTTTTTAACTATATAATTTTTGAAACCACAAAATATGTTCTCAAATTTTGTGATTGAAGCGACCAAAAAACAAATCTTTTATGAAAAAAAGAATATTGCCAACTTNTATGAGTCGGGACCGGGCGGGATCGGGATTGAAAACTCATCCCGTTTTAGAACACTGACTCCGACTAACCATCTGGTTAACCGCGGTTAAACACGCGTCTCTCAACTTTTTTCAACGAAACAAGGATCCTAGGGCTTACATCGGAAATTTTTGATATTTCGTGGAGGTCAGGTAAAATGTTTGAATTTTAGCGAATCGGTTCTATTTTTTCGATTTTGCCCTCAGGGGCCAGCAATCGGGTCGAAGGTGACGAAAAATGGCCTTTTTTAGACGTTTTGTTAAAATACTTTTTCTGTAGAAATGCCATTTTTGAAATATAAGGGCCAAAAGGTGTTCCGAATATTGAATCGGTTGTGTTTTTTGAATTTCGGTCTAATTCAATCGACGAAAAAGTGCGCGAAATTGACATTTTTGAAAATAAAAGTGATAATCAGACAATAAAAATGCCACCAAAAGATTCCTTGAGTATGATTTGCTGGAAACTGTATTAGCAACTATAACAGCGGATACTAGAAAAAAAAATAAGTTTTTCATCAAAATTATGTTTTGATCTCTAGCACCGTTTCTGTTCGAAATCAGATCATAGTTGCTAATACCGTTTCCAGCAAATCATACCCAAGAAATCTTTTGGTGGCATTTTTATTGTCTGATTATCACTTTTATTTTCAAAATTGTCAATTTCGCGCACTTTTTCGTCGATTGACAGCCTATTTGGCCGAAATTCAAAAAACACAACCGATTCAATATTCGGGACACTTTGAGGCTCTTATATTCCAAAAATGGCATTTTTAGCTTTTCTACAGAAAAAGCCCTATGACAAAACGTCTAAAAAGGCCATTTTTCGTCACCTTCGACCCGATTGCTGGCCCTAAGGGCAAAATAGAATCGATTCGCTAAAATTCAAACATTTTACCTGACTTCCACGAAATATCAAAAATTTTCGATGTAAGCGCTAGAATCCTTGTTTCATTGAAAAAAACTGAGCGACGCTTGTTTAACCGCGGTTAACCAGATGGTTGGTCGGAGTGGTACTAAACTGTCATATGGAGTCTCGAGATTTAGGATAGATCTTTTATTTGTACTCCTCAGAAATGTCTCATCTAAATCGGTTCAGCCGTACGAAGCCTTGCAAATCCCGAAAATCACTATCACCAATTTTGCAGAGCTAGTTAACGAAAATCTGAAGCTTCAAACATAATTCCGAAAATGCCAATTTGTAAACCCTTTATCTTGTGAAATCAAAGGTCAAACTCAGATTTCAATGATTACACCAATCGTCACATAGTCGTTACAGGAGGTCACTCTGCAAAATTTCAAAATCTATCTCCTCACAGACCATATATCGAAATTTGTTGAAAAGTTGGCATCATACGTAGAATAAGCAAACTAAGACTTGTAGGAGAGCGTTTTTCATTTCCATAACTAAATTGTTCTAGCGGACCAATAAACCGACGATTTTTGGCCATTTTTTACGATGTTTAGGTTTAATATATATCTCCTCGGAGGTTAAATTTCAAAAAAGATACAAATTTTTTCAAAGTACACCATGTAACATGCCTGAGATCTGTAGGAGCCGTTTTTGCAAATTTCGATGCAGACTCGAAAATATGATTTTTCGAAAAAAAATTCGAAAAAATTTCCGAAAAAAAAGTGCTCCGATTTTTTCGAAAGTAGACTCAAAAGAAAGCCAGGAAAACACTGAAGACAAAGTTGGCTGACGTCAAGCCGATATTTTGAAGTTTTGGCAAATTTAAACAAACATTATTTTTTGACTAAAATTCTGAATAAAATACATAGAAAAAAATTGAAAAAACGCGAAAAATTTCTTGAGGATTTGATCAGAAATACATTTTGTAGACATTCCGCAGCAATTTGGTGTACTCTGATTGCCTTTAAGTCTTCAATAAAATCAGACATGCACACCTCCTTAAAAGGGTGGTAAACGCAAAATTGGCCAAAAATGTAGTTTTGTGATCGGTTTCACGGTGAATATAGACACAAGAAAAATCTGAAACCACCAGAAATGAAATATTTGAGTCAATAGGCGTCGAGTCAGGGTCGAAGTTGATCGCACTAATAGTCACTTCCGCCGGAAATGACGTTTGAAAATTTTCTCTTTAAAAAATTAAAAATGTAACTTAGCCCTGAGTTTAAGAGGTATGGACTTTATTTTTTTTAAATGACAGAATTAATAATATCTACAAAAATGATTTCAAAGAATTTTCGAAAAAAATTTATAGCGCTTGAAATCTAGAAAAACGGTTATTTTATCCTTTAAATCATGGGTTTTGAAAACGTAACTATTTTGAAAAAAATTTATTTTGTTGATCAATATCTCCGCAAAGGTCAAACACTTGTTGATAAAACTGATCTCAAAGAATTTTGATTAAACTCTTTAGTTGTTCTCCAGAGAGGTCGAAGTCACATGTCAAAATTAAATTTTAGTCGGATATAATTTTCATATTTTTGCGATGAGAATTAACTCGTAGACTTTTGAAGTGAGTCTGTACCCAGACTTGATTTCTGCCATCTAGCTGCCATTCTCATAAATCGAGTTTCATTATTAACATATATTTTTTATTATCTTAAATTACAATTCAGCCAATTTGCTATACAATTGAAAAAACAAATTTTTTCTTTAAACGAATAAAAAGGCATTTGATGAGGATAAGAAAAAAAATCGCGAAAATGATCTCCAGTTACAAACAAAAGTGCAATAATAATATGAAATTAAACGTGTATTTATATTTAAACTACGTCATAATTAACTTTAAATGATTTTCTATCGCTTTGTTTTTCCATTTAGAGAAAACCGACCACCTGGTCAACCACAATGACCGGTCAAAGTTCAAGTTCATCGTAGAGACTTGAAAGTACCCTCAAGATAATCGGAAGGGTCGACTTTCTAATGAAAATAACCGCAACTATGGGTCAATTATGTACTGAAAGGTCACTAGAGATCAAAAAATGGTCAAATTTTTGAGATTTCACAGGAGGATTTTTACTCTCTGGCGACCTTTGAGTACATAATTGACCCATAGTTGCTAATATTTTCATGAGAAAGTCGACCCTTCCGATTCTTTTGGGGGGAATTACAAGTTTCTACGATGATCTTTGAAATTGACGGTAATTTGATATACGGTACACGATATACGGTAATTTGAAAAAAGTACTCAAATGTTCGTCGAAAAAATTTGTTGATCAACTTCAAACGGTTTTAAGACTTTTTTCTCATTACAGCAAAGTCCGAATAAAATCACGCGACAAAATAATTGAAAACTAAGGTTTGGAATATGTCATAAATTAATCCTTATTTCTTGAAAAATAAGATCACGTGACGTTTTTGGAAAATGCCGTTATGTTAAAAATTCTTAGATTATGTGTTTATTTGGCCTCAAAAATTTTCGGCGTTAGTTGAGTACTATTTGTGTACTTGAACCAAAACCTTATTTCTGAATTTGAAGGTCACGTGATTGTTTTTGGACTTTATTGTAATAGAAAAAAGTCTTAAAAACTTTTAAAGATGCTCCTCACTTTTTTCAAAAAGTGTTTTAAGCAATTTTTGAAAAAAAAACGGTAGTATTTTGGCCAACCTTACAGGTTGTATTATATTTTTTGTCGGTGTTTCACGCATCACTCAATTTATAGTTAATTTATAGTGTGATAACAAGTGATGCGTGAAACACCGACAAAAAATAAAATTCAACCTGTATTACTTGAATATATGGTCACGTGATCATTTTTGGGTTATGGTGTAATGGAAAAAAAGTCTTAGGATTTTTTTCTGTCATTTAGATTTAAAGTTTATTGATTACTTTATAACTGATCTTGTCATTAATGATTAAGGGTCGTAAAATACGATTAAATGGTGAATGGAAGCTAGATGGCAGAAATCAAGTCTACGAATTAAGCCTCAAAACTCAAAATCCAATTGCCAAAAAAAGACTTTTATCTAGTATAGTACTTTCGATGTGTATATATATAGTAGAATTTTAATTTTTGCTGCATTCGAAATTTTGTTAACACTTTCTTGCAAATTAATTAAATTTTGACTGAAAAAAAAACTCATAAATTAGCAAAATTTCAGTTTTTTTTAAGTATTTCTTTCAGATAATTGACTGAATCTCGTGATATAGACATCGGATTTGACTTATTTTTTGACATTTTAATTTTTAATGCTGATACGGTATCACTGATACCGTATCAGTGATACCTCATAAAAATGGAAAATTTTACAAATAATTTTTCAAACCTAAGAAATATATTTCTGCCAAATTTTTAAGTAACCCAAACTCTATATTCTTCGAAAATGTTCGATTCTGAAAAAACGCTTTTCAGGAAAAACGTTTTTGACTTCAGATGTTCGAATTAAAATTGTATAGCCGTGAATGTGCCAAAAGCGGCCAATATGAGCAGTTTTTAAACGATTACGGACAAATTAGATGATATTTTCAAATTTCCTTCTAAATTCTCCTTTATTTTTTAAAATTCATTTATATTTTTCATGATTAAAAAAAATCTGTTATCAACTCGGCTAATTAAAATTTATTCAAAAAATGCGAAAATCGTCTTTTTGTAACGGTACAAACCCGGTACGATCATACAAAAAACTTTTGGTTTCTTTTTTTGAACAATTTAGACAAATGTCTCCCGGGTACCAAAACATAAAACTCAAGGGACTTTTATTCAGCTCAGAACAGACCCCAATGTCATTCTATCAAGTTTGAAATAGNAGGTAGACCCCTGATTGCAAGTGTGATAAATTATTTATTTACGGTGATTTACATATATTAAGTGGTTTTGAAACATAAATTATAATATTGTTTTTATCAGAAATGTTTTATTCGACGTTTCGGCTCAACATCCATTCTCAGTGTAAAAGAATAAGATGCAAAGAATTGGAAAGTTGTTTTTTTTAGTGCGAAATCAAAAGAATTTAAGTGATTTACATATTGATAATATAGGTGCGGCAACTTCCGAAAGTTTCCAAAATTCCATCAAATGGTCAATATTTTCAATCTTACGAGCTCCATAGTAGTAAAATGCAAGTTCCAAAAGTCTCGTAGTTGCTAAAATATATTAGTAAAAATCAATTTATAGTTCGAACAGTCTTGGCGAACCTGAGGTATGCTCATTTTCTTCAGTATATGTGAACTCGCTATCAAGTATGCTTGCCATTTGTCCAAAGTTCATGTTAGCGTTTTTAGGGGAAGTCCAATATAAATCAAAATAATGAAAGCCCTCTCGAAATACGTCTGCCTAAAATTAAATGTTTTTAATTATATTAATTTTTATGTTCAAAAAATCACCTTTTGAATCGGATCATATAAGGATTTAAAAAAAATCACCTGTAGTAAATTGAAAAGTCGACAATTAACAATAGCGCATTGATAGATATCATAAATACCAATCTGCCCATCTTTTGCCCGAAAGGTATTTTTCGTTTTGGACCCGTTATTCGCTAAATCGAATTCGGCCAACAAATTAAATAATTCAATATCAGCATATTCTTGCAGACCATCATATTTGCCTATAGTTGGCCAAGTAACTAACAAGCCCTCTGCGTAATTTTTAGCAAATCCAAACGGCGCAAATCTGGCAATTTCTCGCAATAAATTTTTTTCTAAAACCATCGATGGCGGAGGTTCTGGACCAAACTTCGGTTTATGATAGTCTTCATTATGTTCGTACTCGTAGTTATTTTCATCGTCAGTTTCTTTGTATCAATTAACAAATTTAATTAGTCCCTTCATTAATCAATTTTTATTCGTTACTGTTGGTTTATGTCTATAAAGACACCCTATTAGGACAATATGAATAAAATATGGCCAGAACCTACACTTTTTATTTTAGCATGTTTCTCCATAAAGACAATATAAACAAGATTAGCTGAGTGCAGAAACGTCTATTTTACTGACTAAACAGGAACTTTAATGAGGAAGAGCAAAAAAGGTCTACATATTTTTCAGGAAAAATGAATTCGTATTATCAGAAAATGTCTTCCGAAACTTTGACTTTCGTTTTTAGCTCCTAACCGCCAATTTTGAAAAATAAGGACAATATGATACAAAACCCAGGGGCAATATGACAAAATCTTAGCTGTCCTTATAGACGTAAACAACAACTGTACTTATAATATATTAATTATTATCAAAGATAATACTTGGAATTTTTTATTTCATACATTTTTCATAAGGAAATTTCCTGGCCGTTTATCACATTTTTCTAAACGATTTTAATTTTCAAAATATAAACAAAATTTAAATTTTTTAACCTTTTCTTGTTGGTCAGCTTGACGTCGGTACAAATGTAACATATCTCTTGCTCTTTTATTTTTGAGAAGAAAGCTGAATTTATTACTAAATTCTACGAAGAAACGTTTCAGGTCTGCTTTTGATGGAATAATGTAGTTTTCATCAGCAAACGCCCGAGCTTCATGCATACCAAAGATTCCATTAAAAAATATATCATACGTTTTTCTTACGTCCTCTAAAAGTTTTGAGTGTTGATTTATTTGCGCCATTCTCTAGCTATAAAATCTTTAGAGTGATTTCTGTTGAGCACAAAAAAGTGATGACCTCTTTTTTCAGAAAATACAATCATAATTGAAAATTTGCACTTTGGAAGCGATCTATTTTTTTTAACTTATAATAATTTTTGAAACAAAAATAATGTTCTCAATTTTTGTGATTGAAGCGACAAAAAACAATCTTTTATGAAAAAAGAATAATTGCCAACTTCATAAAAAATTCTACAAAATTTTCGGAAACGTTCTCAAGAACGCCATAAATTTTGAGACACATTCACATTTCGGCTTTTGGAAACAACTCATCTGATTGAGTTTTTAAATAGTTCAAAATAACCACATATATCGAAAATGATCCCTACTGCGCCTTTTACACCACGCGTCATAACTATGAGCCAGTGTCCAATCATAATACTCGATTGTCGACTTAATTCAAGAGTCCCGCTATTTCATTGGTCAATTCTCAAAGTTATGACGCGTGGTGTAAAAGGCGCAGTAGGGATCATTTTCAATATTGAGGAAAAAACAAATATAAAAAAACTGTCAAAATCGGACCATTTTAGTATTTTTTTTCGGCAACTTAACTTATAATAAAAAAACTCTACTTCTGTATAATCTCAAAAAAAAATTTCAACCACTAGGAAAAATTGTCCCCTGAATATGTGTGGTTATTTTGAGCTATCTAAGTACTTAATCTTATCGGTCGGTTCGGAAAGCAGAAATTTAAATGGTATGAACACCCAATTTACTATAGAAATCATTTTGGTACGAAAAATAATTTATACTACTATGAGATTTTTTGGCGGCGGTATCTTTTGCCAATTACCATAGCAGCGTAGCTGCCAAAAATCCCTTCATCGCAAAGGGTTGCTTCTCAAAAAGAGAAATAAGGGACTTAGCCTTCCGAAGCTTTACAATTATAAGGGTTCGGTTGTTAGATTTTTTTTTGGGTTGTCGAGTGGTTGGCAAAAGATACTCTCGCCAGATTTTTTATCATTATCATTTAGTTTGGAAATGTCGAATGGTTGTTTCTCGCTGTATCAACTCTATAAATAATCAACCAGCCGAATTACTTTTACCACGAATCTCAGCAATTCTCAAATCTGGGACAGTCAATGAGCAACATGGAATTTTGCTTATTTTAAAAGAGCTCTCCAGCAAGAAATTGATCGATTTGACCTCTATTAGGCAGACTTTTATTGAACTCTACGTAAAATTACCTATTGCATCTAGATCAATTATTATTGAACTCTTGTCGCAAAATAGCTCTATTGAAATTGACCATGAAATTGTGAAAGATATTCAAAAAATGTCAAATATTCAATCAAACACAGATTTGGCCCACTATGAATTTTTTGAATCTGCAGCCAAATATATTTACGAAAAAGATGATCAAAAATTGTTAATGGCCGTTTTAACCGCTGGAAATCCAAATGCAACTAGGGCAGCTTGTGTTAAACTTGAAACATTCGGCTTGAAAACTATGATTCCTGAATTAGTCCCGATTTTGATGGAAATCATATTGAATCGTGGAATTTATGATGAGACAAGAATCGGAGCTGCGTATTTGATCAAATCATTTTCTTCCGAAGTATTACAATCATTTGATTCGTCAAATTGGGAACCAAAATTAGATATTGTATTTGAAGGGATAAACTTTAATAGGGTTTTTAACCCCGAATTAATTGGATTATTACTAGAGTTATCAGTTAAGATGGATTTAGGAAAGGATTTCAAATTTTCATGTTAAAATGACGATTTCTAGCGATAACCTTCCCTTCCTTTTTTTTCTTCGATACAGAAATTCACGTTTTTGGCCATGGAGGTTAGTAAGACGCCATATAAAATCGGCGCAAATTTTTAAAAATAGTATTTAAACTGTTTTTTTTCTCTATGACGCAATGAAACTTTCAAATATACTTTCCTACGGTTTTGAAGAACGCCAAAATTGTTCAAAGACTGTCTAAATCGCTATTTTGAATGGCGTAAGGTGTTCAACATTTTTTCAATGCGAAGAGACACCTCAACTTGCTCCTATTTGGCTCACATTTTTAGATTTCAAGTATTGTGGGGGAAAATTCAATTTGAGCTGACCGATTTTTGAAATTTCGCATTTTTCCCACATTATTTAAAATCCCGAAAATCTATGCTAAATTGGAGCAAGTTCAGGGGTGCTTTCAGAATATGTCGAACACTGTGTGGCGCGCCATGTCGTCTGATTAATCCTTGCTGAAATGATAATTCGTAAAATTACCATACGATGGCGATTGATTTAAACTCAAACTGATCTGAACCGAGTTTTCTTGCTTATTCTCGGTGTAATTTTCATACCGTTTTTATGAAAATGCATCAATAATTTTTCTCAACTTATAAAACTACTGGAAATGTATTCCTGGATCCCAATCGATAAAATTTTTAAATTTGAATTCCTGCTAAAGAACTCAAAAAACTTGGCAAAAATATTCTGAAAGCATCTGAACCCCATCAACATTACGATCTACGTCAAAGTGTTTCTATCGCATGTGGCGATCTTATCAAAATTTATAAAGGCAGGTTTTTTTATGGGCAACCCAAAAGGCGGGAGAAATCTGTATTTTTGCTGATTACGGATTCAATCACCGGTCATTGAATCGGTGAGAGACAAAGTGCAATGGTGGATTTCGAATACGATATCGCGATAATATATCGAATACGATTCGCGATAAGACCTTTTTGAAATCGATGGTCTCAGATTTCTTTCATTTTGTGCTCAGTGTGTTCGCCATAGGCGAAAACCTATTTTGAGGGGAAATTTTTTTTTAAAAACTCACCACAAGATGGCAGGAGGCGTTGAAAGTTCAAAAATCGAAATTCTATTAGGATTATAATTCGACAAGTTGTAAGTGCTTTCAGAATCCTTGTGGGTTTCCCTAGGGACGATTTTCGATTTATTCTTAAATTCGACCCCAGGGTCTCACAGGAGGTGTAAGTTCAAATTTTGGACGTCGAAAATGTCTCAATTTGACCAANAATTTCACCACATGGTGAATCGTCACCAGAAATCACGAAAATGACCCTTAAAGCTGAAAAATATCCACAAGTAACGCAAGAGAGCAAACTCGATAAATCACTAAAAAGGCCTCCCGAGCAAAAAATAAGCACTCGATAAAAAGGTCCTTTGAATTTGAAAATTTTGGATCAAGGGTAGTTTTTGACGCTTCAGGGGATTGTGGGTGCAGTAGTTATTTTCGACCACGGTCGTAAATTCGCTATTTTTTCAATTGCACCTGACCATCCAGCACCTCGGGAATCGTTTGCAATTAAAAAAAACACCAAATTATTTCTGGATATTTTTTTCTAGAACATTGAAATCGCTTGCTAACTGAAATGCCTGAATAATGACAGATGATCAAAAACAAAATAACCCATTAGTGATCAATTTTCACGGAGATTCAGACCAAAATAAAATTGGAAACTTTTGATCAATATTCTAGAAAATTTCCGAAAAATATCGTTTCGGACTTGCATAAAAACGGAAAATAATTCTAGATATGGTATCATTTCAGAATACAAAAAAANGATTGAAAAATCATGATTTTTGGTGAAAAATGATTATTTTTCTCTATAAAAGCAGATAATGGCATTTTTTCTATTATTTTCGAGTAAATATGGAAATGGAGCACAACTGTGGACAATCTTTGATTGGTTAAATTCACTTTTATAATAACTAAATTTTTCATGGGATACTTGAAGTTGAAAATTTAGAGATTTCACTTCCTAAGAAAAATTTCTGCCCCTAGATACCAATAAATTTTTATTTCAACTGTTA